>OMNV01008045.1:20214-35716 GCA_900303265.1 Brotula barbata | reverse complement strand
GAATGTGTTTTTATATATATATATATATATATATATATATATATACACACAGTACTGTGCAAAGTTCTTGGTCCCCCACTATCAAACCTGGTGTAATGGACCTTTTCCCCAGCAGTCATTCTGACAGTAAATAGTGAAAGTAGGACAAATACAGATGTTAGCAATGAAATGAATTAGGGTTCCATTCCATTTAGCTTTCAGAGAGCCTGGTTCCTGCTGTTGATCAAGCATAAGGGGAGATCACACTAGATCCTTGTTACTTAAGCCTGTAGAAGTTGTTCTTCTCTTATTTTTTACTATTTTTTTAATGTGGCATACAGATTTCCTGTATTTTCCGGTTGTATTCTAAGAGATAAATAGCATTGCTAAAACAACAAATCTAATGGTGGCCTACGACTTTTGCACAGCGCTGTATATATATAAATAAAAGGTGAAAAACAAACTAAATGCATGTTGTATTTACATTGTGCGGACTCGCAGACCTCACATTTGTGATATATAGATTTGTACAGCAAGCCTCAACGTTCTTCAACCATAAAGCAGAAGAAGTGCTTGTTTGTTTTTACTTTGCACGAGTGAATCGAACCACCAAAGGAATCATAAGTGAACTGTACTCAGACCATCGTTGGAGGTCTGAGTACCGTTCTTAGAGATCGTATGATTTTAGAGATGCCTGACTTTATTTGATGTGTTATGCATCCACAAAAATGTTGAACCATAGGACTGAGACCACTTGAAGCACTTACAAGAGCCAGATGTGAAAACACAAAGCTCTGAGCCATTCATTTTACAGTTACTTTAAGTAAATCACTCTGACTATAACTATACACGTTACTGCCATAATCGCAGGGGGACTGGGGCTCGGATGTACATGTAGAAAATATAATTTCTGACATACGTTAGGATTGACACAAAGAAACAAAACACATCTAAGAACTTTTAATCTTTCTATCTTGAGCCAATTCAACATTCACGAGTCATACAAAGATAAATTCATCACAGATGGCAGATCAATTTCTCCCCTGACGGTCGCTTCAAACACCAACAATGCACTACTGCCACATCATGCATCTTTTATGATTCATCAATCTGTATTTACAAACATGTGTAAACTCCAATAGCAGCTTTTTTTGAATTTTAAGTTGTAAAAAGCATGTTTTCAACTGCATATATACACCTCTTATGCATTGTATCTCATATTGTGTAATGGATAAAGTCACCTGCCGATGACTTCCAGATGGATTCGAAGCCAACTCCTCTTTAACTTTTTGACAAAAGCATATGAGAAAGCTTACAGAGGCTGCAAAAATGTAAAGTTCATGCCAGTAAAGTATCGTGTCGCTATCACACGGTGTTCACATTATGTCCTTTTGAAAACGGCGATCATTGCTTTACAGGGAGATGCGTGACAACTGGCTGAAACTCAGCTAAACATGACTGTCACAGCATGTTCATTGCCACAAATGTCACCATTCTGTCAATTAATGACTCACGTAATAAGAATAACGGCATTTTACACGCCCAAGGCAGCTTATGCAGAACATTGAGCAGTAAGCTCCTCACCTATGATGTCACAATGCAAAAATGAAGAACTGCATGGTGAGGTCAAAGAGTGAACATGGAAGTGGTCATGAGTTGTAGGGAGAAAAGTCCTGCAATTAATACTATAAATTATGTAATGCATTATATTTTGCACAAATGTGCTTATGCTATATAGACACAGTGCCGTCAACAGGCTGTGCTTTTTTGCACTTCAGTTCCAAGAGCAAATATATCCTGTTTCCCAAGAATTCAAGTTTGCACAAGTGTGGCAACCTCCTGTACAATGGCTGCAATTTATGTAAGTGGTTGAGGAATGAAATGGGAGAAAACCCAGAGGCTGGAGCATCAAACAAGTGACACTATCAAAACCAGTATGAGGATCATGAGACAATTTGTGCCTGCTTGTGTTCTGGTATCAAAGCTCTGGGACCAACACACTCCCCAAGCTATTACTATTCCTGACTCTAAACTGTTATCAAGCTATTTTGTGTTTGACTGAGAAATGCGGGTGAGACGCGATTAATCATGAGACCGACTAAGCAACCATGAGAGCAGTCGTGTGGCCGGGAAAGTCTCTGTAAGCAGGGTTTTATTCTGCAGGTACCAGCTGCTGCTGATTCACTGAGACGCTGGAGACAAGGAATTCATGAGGCTGTCTTTACAACTGGCATGAACAGATGTAAACAGACAGTTGCACGAGCTCCCAAACTGCCCATTAGAATTCCTTACTGATAGCTGTGAGCTCGCTGCTCGTCATGCCCTTTCATTCGTCGGAGGCATTTTGACAATCTTTGCAAACCGTTTAAGTTAATGTGAGGGACAAGAGTGTGGCCTTTTCCTTCAGTGTGTCGGCTGTCTGGATTTGAAGATTAATTCAAAGAGTGTTCCTTTAAGACACGGATCTTATCAGTGGTGAGATTTTGATGGCAGATGTTAATATTCTGCCCACATACACATAATCGCGGTGATCTGTCTTTCAAATGTGCAACTTTAACCACTGAAGACCTAAAGGAAAAAAATAATGTTTTACGCTGTCTTTCAGAGGCTTACAGTAATTCACACTCATTATATCACAGTGGAAATTGTTCAGTAAATACTGATTTATCGGGTAAGGACTCTTAAACGAAAACTGAAACTAAAATGGTCAGATTTTGTAATTTACTTTAAGTTACATTTAAGTAATGTGTGCTTTCATGTATTTTTTGTGTCAATCCAGCATTTCCTGTCTGTTTCTGTGGTTGTTGTTTTTCTCGCTCTGCATTTGGGGTGCTAGCTAGATATTATTATAAATACATAAATGTGATAGCAATACGAAATAGTAAACTAACGATGACAAACGCTTCCAATCTGGTCAGTGGGCAAATGGCTACTCTGAGGTTCTCTGCAGTAAAAAAAAAAAAAAAAAAAAATCCTCTTCACAGATGTGCTTATTCAACAGACGGGATTTCAAATCCGTTCCTCTATGCGGGAAACCAAAGATTTAGCAGTCAGCAAAAGAGGGAATGAATCCTGCCTGGCTGAGGGAGATATTTATGCTTATAGAGTTTCAGCCACAGCTGTTCCATTAACTTCTTCTTCCTCCGACATATAGCTATCTTCCTCTCCGTAAATACAATGAAACCCTGGGGGGGGGGGTCCAAGTGTGACCCTTAGAGGGCAGGGGTCACCTGTTTTACACCTGGGCAGATTTAAGCCCACCCAGTGGCAGGTGTTCCAAGTCACCGAATACAACCCCCAGTTAGGCAGTCATGACCTGAATGTACCCAAGTGGCCAGCAGGGACCACAAAGGGTGTTATTCTATAGCCATTTCTATCACATATCCTATGTGCCATTTCTAACCGTAATCAGTGGGGGTTACAAATATAAGATAACATATCCTCAGTGACTCAGTGAGACCACATGAGGCTCCATTATATAGAAAGCATCTTGTTCTGTCAGTGGAGACCCCTGCGAGGGGTGGTGCAGTCAAGTGTTAATCTCTATCAACATAGCCACAGGTAACAGAACGAGTCACAAGGTCGACTGTGTGTTCTCTAGAACACATTTGATATTGTCATACGCCATATATCAGCTGCTCAACTATCCACGTGTTTTTATTACCCCAAAGTCGCAGGGGTTCAGGCAGTGAAATGAAAACCTGGCAAAACTAAAAAGAAAAAGCACAAGACAGAGAGATGTGTTCGGTTTCTCAGGTGGAATTCTATAGAGGGGAAACTGTACACAACAGCCCTACCAAGATCTAATATTAGATGCTTTATGTAGTAGTGAGTCATATTTCATCCAACTCGCAATGTCAAATTGATCTATTTTGTTGTTAATTGGTTTGGTGTTTTGCCAGTGTTGCTGGTCTAGGGTCTGCGTTTATTCACATACTGTATGTACAGATGTTTCAGAGGACAGGGTGTTATGTTGCAGCTGCACTACATGATTCAACAGCCAATAATGAGAGTGACTTGTATGTCATTTTTAATTAAGTATTTCTGCTCATTAATTCCTAAGCATTTTCCTTTTAACAGTTCCTTGACTGGTCTTCTTCAATTTGCCAGTAGAGTGTTTTATACTAATAATATCTTATAACATAAGGGCACTTACAGTATTGTGGAACTACAGAACCTTTACACGTCTTATTCATCAAAGTTCTTATATATATATATACAGTATATACATTTGAGAGAGCATTTATGTGAAAGAAAAAGTTTACTTTAGTATTGTCATATACATTTGACTTCATAAAAAAAAAAAAACCCACAAGATATAAATATTCTGATCTAACCTTAATTGTCACATCCTCCACACACTATATACAATAGCACATCTGGGATTTTCTGCCCTGAATCTTGTCTCTCATACATGAATTAAACAATAACTACATACTAATTTTACCTCTTTACTGTTTCAGGATGATGCGATACACTGGTGAGCTGTCCAGGGTATACCTTGCCTCTCTCCAAATGACTGCTGGGATAGGCTCAGTGAACCAGACGTGGATAAAAGCTATAGATAATGGCTACATGGATAATGGATGTTCCTGGATGATTAGCTTGCATGTAATGTCATACAACCAATATCACAAACGGCCTGCCTGTCATATTTAATCGTATTAAAGTGCAACTCGCCATCAGGAAGAGGAACATATTCACCTTTTTGTTGCAATATTGCGCATTCAGCTTTATAGACCAGCGCTTACCCATCTTTTAGTCACCTTTCAACCTCACTATCCTCACAGGACTACATGTAGCACTATGATGAATTGCCTATGTGATCCCAGGGGCTCGAAGGTGCGGCAACATCAAACCGTATTCAGAACTGTTTCCACGTGGAAGAGGAAGCCTTGGGATTTTTCATCAACATACGGCCAGCTGCCCAGAGAAAGTTTTCTAATATAATGATAAGAAACTCAACTAAGTAGGCTTATTGTTCTAGGTATTATTATTATGATTCAAGTTATCAGTATAGTTATTGCATATACTGTACTGTATGTATGTAAGGAAAATAAATCAATATAGTTTTTATGTTGTTACTCCACAGTTTTTTTATGGTCTCCCAAGTGTTGCACCTCGCCCACTTTATTGCACAGAGAGAAAGCATTTGCCCGCGTGCTTCCCCCGTCCGTGTCTCCATGTGGTGCTATAGATCACCACCGCCCCACAAAGCGAAATTTCGAAACAACTGTCAGAGTTTTGGAACTCTAGAAACACATACACTGGACTAATTAACTGGATATGAAGTAGTTCCTGTCTGGAGTACATAGGATTGCATGAGACAAAATCTCAAAAAACAAGACAAGTAAAGACAGAATAAGCACTGCAGATCACTGAACCAAGGCGGCCATCGTTGGCACCATCTTCAAGTGAAAGTACAACACAAAATATGCAAGGATGAAGTGTTGAGTACGCCATCTATTTATTTATCTATTTATTTATTCTCCTTATGCTCCATTTTGTTTAAGTGCGGAACCATTCCAGAAATTCAAGGACTTATTGCAAACCATCACATGTCCACTTGTGACCAGTTCCTTGTGGATTGTATCAAAATGCCAAATTACTTTGGCTTTCAGTGATGCCCTGTCACGTCTTGAATGCGGCCATCAATCTTGCACAGTGTCGTGAACAACAAAAACAGCATCAGTTAAATATTCAACACTCCACTGGCATACAGATTTAATTCCATGTCAGCGGAGTCACAACAGGGCAATATAAACTGACATGGTACTCCACCAACTGTGAATATATAAATCCATTGTAATTAATGGGAAGCAGATTTTTGTGGTTAAGGGAAAAGAGAGAGAAAAAAAATAAAATAAAAGCCAATACGTCCAGCATGACAAGCTCAGCATGTGGTGAGTGTGTTGTTTGGCCTAGCTGGAGCTCATTGATGCAATCAAATGAATGTCATTAATTAACATTAGACAAATTCAGACGATGAAAATGGATTTTGCTGGTAATTAAATCAGCCAGAGTTAAGTAGTTATAAGTGAGTGTAGGTTGGCATTAGTTTAATACTTTTGTTTCCATGTCAGAATATATTAAAATATGAATATTACATTCATGAATATTACAATTACAACTGTGAGTGACTGGTGATCTGATGAGGGTGTATGTTGCCTTTTACCCAGTGGGTACTACAGTAGCATCCAGACAAACTATACACAGCATACGGTAGCCTTTCAAACTTCACTACTAGCGAAGGAAACAATTTCCCAAAAGCAACTGTCATAATATGATACGTCTGTGAAAGTTCTCATCATTCCGGTCATGCTTATCCAACAAGGGTTGAATCTAAAGCTGCCGTAAGTAAATTGTCATAATACAGAACATGAAACATAAAAATCAAGAACACAAACATTCAGTCATCCTTACTGCCTCACGTACAACCACCATCATCCTGACACCAACCAGCCAGGCAGACTTTCCCTGTCTATTAGTTCTGTCCCTTACCTGTCCTGTGCTGTCATTTAGATCGTGTGATACCACGCCATAGCAGCAGCTGTCGCAAATACATTACCTTCCATTTCCTGTTCATGCCATGCGGTCAGCACAGATGCTGCACATTTTGTCATAATCTCTCATTTCTATATGTGCTGGGTGCGTGTGTTTACGTCAACTCATGTCGTTTGTCAGATTGTCAAGATGTGTTATCAAGCTTGCGGTCCAGTATTAGTTTGTTGTTGCTGCCTTGTTAGTTATAGACTTTGCTTTTGTTATCAGTTTTGTAATCGGTTGCTTTCCAGAACTTTGAATCTAGTCTTTATCCTCCGTGAGAGTTTTTGCCACCTCCTTATACTTAGTATTCTAAGGACTTCTTGTTTCCTGTGTGTGAACTCATTTATTTATTTATTTATTCTCTTTTAACCTTGAGTAAAGAAATAAACTGTATTTAAAGCCGCATTAGGAAAGATAAACTCAGTACCTGTTGTCGTAACTATTTGATGTTGAGTTGGTTTGCAGTTGCCATTTCACCACGTGGTAAACACCAAATTATAGGACAGATTTTTAAAAACGTGTGTGTTCATTCTTTGAAGGGATTGAATTGTATTCTGTTGTTGTTGCTCAGCACTGTCTGAAGAATATTCACAAAGTTTAAATTTTCTTTCGTTAAGTCTATTGGACACAAAAGCACCTTTGCGAATAAAAAAAACATGACACGAGTTTGGCAGCGGAAATTGTCTTTGTCGCCAACAAACAGTATCTCTGAACCAGGCAAGGTTGAGATGCCAAATACGGGTTCATAAGCAGTGACAAAAGGATTGGGTGAATATCGCGGTGAGTAGATTACAAATTGCATATCCACACAATGAACACTATCTATTTCAGCTCACGGCTATGTTGGCCTGGCATGTTGGATACTGTTCACAGAATTACATAATCCCGTCCATAATTTTAGCTTCACCTTACTTGGTGTAAGGTGTAAAATAAGTCTAATCTTGAGTCAGTAAGGATCAAATTACTGCCAAGATGGTTGCAGTGTGTTACAAATTATGTTTGATGCGGTGGATATGTGGGGGGCTAACACACTCTGCGTAATTAGGTGTGTTCTCTTTTCACATGTCTGTTTTGCATTTGTTTTAATCTGGAATAAATTCACTCATGCAGACATTTATATAACGAACCATATGGTAACGTGTATCCACACTCATTATCACACACTAACGCAAAGAGTTGATTGAAGCTTTGTTGTAAGCAGTCATGATTAAATGCGATGCATGTGTTTAACTAGCATGTTACAAACTGTAATGATTAACTCATCCTAGGCCTCTAATGAGCTGATTACAAACGATGGTACATGCTGATAAGAAAGTGGAAATATATAATTAAATTAATAACTTGTTCGCGTCAGTTGCGTGCGTCATTTTGTCGCCCAAAATTTCTATCACATTGAAGAGACTGCATAAACTTTAAATATAAAACAACAACAGTCAGGAAACTGTCAGTTAAAATGGATGATATATATGACTGGACTGGAACACCACTGTGGTAAATTAATGGATATTCTTTTAAATCAGATTGAAATATTATGATGCATTGAAGTATCGTACTCTTCACATTACAAGTATAGACTGGCAACTAAAAAAGTCAAGTCACAAGTTTTAAATTTTTTTGAATCCTAAATAAGTCATAGTCTACTCTGTGCCAAATGTAATAACAGTGTAATAACGTGTGTATTGAACCTACGTAAAAAGAAGGTGCTTTTTAACCACAAAACTACAACTTTTACACTGTCTCCCTGTTTTCTCTTCTACATATATCACTTTGGCAGTCAGTATCAGATACGGTATAATCCATTCTTTTTTTTTTTAGGAGTCCAGCAGTAATAAATCACAAACATTGACAGCTGCAATGGTTCAGTATGTGTTGATATAGCAGGCGAGAGGTGATACTCAAAATAAAACATATGTCATGTGACCTCACACAAAAAAGACAACTCATATTTTTCATCACAAAGTTCCCATTTGACACACACAATAAAAAAGTTACCTTTAGGTGTTTTGTGCTTTCATTTTTGTGTAAATCTGACCTTAAAGTTAGAGTCCATAAATGATTGACCTCCAGCTCTGTTTACAACACTTCCTCTCTGAAAGAAGAGGCTTCTCTAAAGACTCTAGAGAGCTACCACCACTGGAGGGAGGGTGGTGTGGGCATTTTCATCAGAATGAACAAGTCCCCTTTATCATCTGTACTTTTTTTTCTCTTTATGGTGATCAATTTTATTATAGATATAAGAAAAGGAAGAAACTGAGCAAAACCCCAGTAAAAGAAAGAACACATTTACCAAATAATTGACTTAATATATAAATAGATATGCTGATTATTAAATGCTAATATTCAAATATATTGTATCCATAATTGTGTACATGTTAGTGAAGTAAAAGGTTGATGGTGACAAATTTGAGGTGCATGTGTGTGTTTGGATTATGCCAGATTATGTTCCAAGTGACTCAAATCCACATCCTTGTGCTTGTGTTTACAGTTCCACAGCCATTTCCTGTTATCAAACTGTGTCCTTTAACTGGATGCGAGCACATCAGAGTGTGTTGGGTCAAAGTCAGGTGAAGCACAGATGTTTGGTTTCCTCTGTTCCTCTGGGGACATTCCTGTTTTCTACCTCAGCAGCCCTGTTGGCCTATAGTGTTTCAGCTGGCAATTATGCAGGAATTTTAACTGTCCGTGAAAGTGCTTGTTGAAACAGATTTATATAGGCACATTTTCCTTTGGTCCTTATTTACACTCATTATGTTAAACCTGCCTGCTGTGCAGTTGCAGATTTCAGATTATTTGTCATAATCACTTATATAATGATGTGTCTCAGTTTTCACGCGTTGAGTCCATTTCTATGCCTGAATCCATTTATCATTCCTTAAAATACTACTGTTGGATATTAAATTGCTAAATGAAGCTGGACTTACTGTATAAAGATTAAGGTTTATCATGCTGGGAGGATAGCATGTTGTGCTGCTTTCAATTTGAGAATAATGGTGTGAAAAACACTTCTTCATTACATGCCCTGTGGGTGGCTTTTGGGAAATCTGCATAACTGGCTAATCATATTTCAAAATCAACATATAATGCATTTATAATTGTCTTTTTTGTATCCACTGGGTGGCAAAAGTTTGTATTTATTCTATTTTTTTCTGGAGATGTGCCTTTTTTGTACATGACTGTTGGGAAATAATCGTGTTTTGGATGGGAGCCTTCCTCCTGTGCTCTGCAGCCTGTTTCATTTTGGCTGTGTTTCTTACGGCTCTTAAACCCCAGGCATATCTTAGTGCTCATTTGAATCACTCCATCCCCTCTCTTTCAGCCTCCCACTCTCCTTTTCTTTCCTGCTCCGTCTCATAATCAGATGCAAGATATTTTCTGCGCTCTTTTAAACAAAATTTAAAAAATAATAGTAATTCTGCCATTTTTCATACCTTAAAAAAAACAAACAAGCATAATGAGAGAAGAATTGTCAATGTTTCAGCTGCTGTGTTTCTTTCACGGGCAAGTGATGATGTGCAGGTGAGGGAATAAAATAATTAGGTTTTTGTTGACAAGAGTGGAAATAGTGGAATTCTACCGAGCGTGGATCAAAACCATCCATTCATTATTTTAATTGGTCGCTATGAGGTGGCGTGGGCGTTTCTATGACAGCGTTAAATAGCAATACTTGTGGTAGAAAGGAAATAAGATATGAGCGTTCTTTGTCACTGGCGAATAGAGGGACAGGGAACCTAATCAGCTTTGGAGATCTATGGAGTTTTTCCCCTTTTTCACCATATAGAATGCGCCTGCTGAAATCTGTGGGAGAATGACTCTGAATGAACACTGGCTATTATAGGGCCCCGGCCTGCATTAGTGTGCAGGCTAGCAAACCATGCTAATGCACCATTGCACTCTCTCCCCTCATTTACTCACTACACACACGCGCACACACACACGTATGAGCACACAAAAGCACCCTGTGTTTGAGAGAGCACAGAAGGGGCTCACATCTCACTTTACCAGAGTGGGGGCATATCAGGAGGCAATTCCAGACTGTCTCAGAGGGCAGACAATAGCCACATCTGATCAAAGTGGAGCGGAGACATGACACTTGAATTGAACTGAAGTTCATGAGCTGTCTACATCATCATGTACATAGACAGTGAGAGAAAGAGAGGGTGGTAGTGTTGCAGAGGTAAAGAAAAAGAAAGGACAACACAGAGAAAGCAGGGGACACAAACAAAGGAGTGCTAGGGGCCAAAGAAAAAAAATAATCAAGAAACAGTGGTGTGACGGAGGAAGAAGAAAATATGAAGCACACCCAAGAGACAAGCTCAAACACGTAATGTTGTGTAATGAGAATACAGTGAAGGAGGAGAGTGACATACATAAAAGCATGCCTGTTGGGTGACACATATGGAATCCAAGTCAAACAGGAATCCTGTTTGTCCAATTGCGTGACAGATAGTGTCTCCAGATAACTGATAAGCCTTCTCTGCAAGTGACCGCCCATGACCTCTTTCAAATTCTCTCTCGCATTCTCTACACAGGCTGTTTCTTATATTTGCCGTTCGAAAACTCTCTGGGTCCATTATGACCTCCTATTCCCCCCTTGCAATGTAAGGTATACTTTACTTTCTCTATATTGTTGTCTACTTGCCCTGGTCCTCTCATGCTGTGGCACAAAAGGGATCAAATTTACAACAGGCACCGGTCTGGGATCTCTTGGAAAAAAGAGATTCTGTGACTTTTTACATGCTGAGTGGCGATGAATAGATTTGAACAGAGGCTAAGCCGTGCCAAACATTCAGCTTAGGGATGAAGTAGTGAAGTGGTAAACCACAACATTCTTATTTGTTTCTGTTTTGGAAATTGGTGCACATTGCTGTGTTTTTTTTCTAGAAGGTACTTTCCAGACATTGCTTGCCAATCATCAGTGTCCAAGTATAGAATTTCCAATAAACTGAACAGGACAATTCACAAAATGATGTGAAATAATGAAAGCTTGGTGGTTTTAGGTAAATCGGTGTTTGTGTCCAAACAGCAAGAAGTTTCAGGGTAAGAGACATTGCGTTGCACTGCTTTGGTAATGCCAGGTGCCTCTCTATTGTCATGAAATCACATTGTGTTTGATCGACTTAAGAGACATGAAAAGACAACAATGTCACAGTTCCTTAGAACCTGACAGGACTGGAATGTTGTCTTTTATAACACATGTCCACTGCATTGTTTAAACAGCAATATTTTAAGGATGGTAAGTTTGCCGTATGTTATAGTTAAATGGGGAAACTTTGCAGCAGAGAGAAAATGTGTGCTGATAAATAAGCCGTTCACAAAGATTCTTAAAGAGTGAGCAGGCTGTTTACAAGCTTACATGGCTTCCACTGGTGCTAAAGTGTGTCTGTTGTTGCCCTAGTCCTTTTGTGAAAAGAAGAGTGCATAGTGCTCCTTTGTGGTTTTATTCAGCATTCTGTGACAGAAGCTGTCATTTTTGTTGGTCAGTGGAGAGTTTTATTTATTAAAAAACAACTTATGGCACCTAAAGGTGTGGAACTTTGTGTGCATCTACAAAAGAATATGTTAAATCTACCTGGACCAAGCAGTTCATCTCAGCCCATAGTATCTTTTTATGAATAGGCTGTGGATTAAATTGTCGATATATAGGCAGACAAACATGACATTACATTATAAGTGTAGACTTACTTTTCCAATGTGTCACATTTTTACAGTAAACTGCGGGCTAATTCTTCAAAATAACAAAGCACAAATCACGACAAAGTTTACACTGCACACACTTCTCTCGTGTTGCCCCTATCCATCAACTGTGTTCTTTACCATCTACCACAGAGGCTACACAAGTTGTCCTCTGGAATCTACTCACCGCTGAGTGAATTCAATCTGCAGAGAAAGAGTTCAGGTTGAAATATGTGCACCCCAAGGCGAATGCCTCTACAACACTGAACGTAACCTTTACGAACAGTTGCTGCAAATCATTGAGAAACAAAATTTTGTGTTGTGTGTGTGTGTGGTGAGAAAAAGGTAAATGTTAGAAAAAAGTGGGTTTTGTGATATAAATCGTAGCCTGAGGTCAAAGGGCCTAATGAGATGAGGGAAAAGGAAAAGTATGGGGAAGGAATCCAGAACTTGAAGATGAAGACTAGGGACATGTAAGAGTTTAAGAGGAGTCAATGTGTGAAGTTCAACAGCTACAAAACTCCCCCACGAACAAAGACAATGATTGCTTCAATGCCTGTCCTGAGGCTGTGTATAGCCAGTGTTGGGTGATATCACATGTATAGAGATCAGTATAGTGGTAATACAAGCATAGAAGCAAGGCACTTGTTCACAGACCATCAGAATTCAATGTATCGCCTACACATGAGGTGAGGAAATAGACAGAGAGGTGATGAGAAAGTGCGTCATAATGAGTCATGGTGCAATAACAAAAATGTTAACGTTTTAGGTCCTTGGACACCTAAGTAGTGTTGAGGCAATTGAGGGCTTATTTCAGCAGGTTTTTATGTCAAGGCCTCTAGAAGGAAAGATTGCACTCATTATGTGTTTAATTACTCTTTTATGTAATATATTGGATTTCAAAATTAAGTATTATTGCTTCCGAGCCGATGACTCATACTGCTGCTTAAAAACATAAATAAAACATCACAGGCACACATTGTTTTCTCCACGTCTGCATATTTAATTTGGGCACAATTTGGTTTAATATTAGACTTGTGCTCATTGGCAGCATTTAGAGATTTCTTTTTTTTCTCACATTGCATTGATTTCTTTACTTCTTGATCACGAAAGGAACTCGCATAGAACAAACAAGCATAACGTACAAAAGCATGTCTGCTTCATCACTCAGCTTGTTCTGATCCTTTAGGCAACTGATGACATAAAATCACTGATCCGGCAGAAAACCCACTTCGCAGTTATTCAAAATAAGCAGATGATAAACTGAAATTAACTCACACAAGTACAAATTACATTTGTAAAAAAACAGAACTACCATGTTGAACGATCACCACGCTTCCTAAAAGCAACTCCTTCACATTCTAAAATGGGGAAATGTAATCTAGGGAACTTTTTCTCACAAATTAAATCCATATGATTAAAAAGCCTTAAGTGCATACGTTTGGGAATGGGTGGCTATAACACATATAATACCCACCAAAAACAGTTTTAAATAGAACCATCATAAAGCCCTACCACATGCACTCTTTTTCATTTTCTTTCTTTCTTTTTTTTGAAAGAGCCAGAATGTAATTATAAGTTTTCTGAATGAAATTCTTGCTCACTGACATCTGTGCATGCAACACAGATCAAACCTTCATCAATTGTCAAGCTGATTTTCCAGGTAGTTCTTCTACAAAATGTAATATGGTGAGTCATAAGAAATAAACAGAGTAACTACACAGCATGCTTGAGCTCATTCAGCAAGATTCCCGTATGTTAATCCATTCAAATCTTTGATTGAATGACTTTTTACTACACTTCAAGGGTAATCTTTACTTTTTAAAGCAATGACATTTCAAATTTCTCTTTATTATTGTACCATTTTTGTAAAAATTTACCCAGGATGCACCCTGGTAGATCTAGTATCCTTTGATTCTTTGGGCTTTTTTTATGTAAAGTGAAATTGCATGAGGATTATCACCAACCTCCTTCAAAATGCAGCTTGGGTGAATTGAAGTATGTAAATGGAACATAAGTGTGAATGGGAGTGAGATGTCTCTTTCTGTGTCTCTCTCTATATGTCAGCCTTGCAATAGACTGGCGACCCTGACATGGATAAGCGGTACTGATGGATGGATGAAATGATGAGATGATCTTAATGTTGGAGAAAATGTCTCTTGTCATGTCAATTTGTCTACACCACAGCCAAAGTAGAGGACACATGGCTTCATTGGATACCAACAAAAAGCTCAAGACAAATGCCCGTGTTGCACTGTGTTTCCTCAATTACAGGTGGGATATGGAGGTCTAAAGTGATTAGGGCTTTGAAATAGGACTGTACTTTAATAGGACTGTGTCAGAAATGTGTCTTCATTTGAAGAAATGAAAGTGCAGCGATGGTACGAAGAGTGCCACTGTGTGTCACCCAGAGCAACAAGCACATGGAGGCCATTCATCAATGATTCATGGTTAAAATTACAGCTTTAGGAGCTCATGTCATATTTTTTCATCTGCAAAAGAAGACATAAAGAAAGGACATTGTTCAAAGTGTAAAAATGGCTGTAGGGCGATGCATCAATTCCACAGAATATTTTATCACTTTTTTTATCGCTGTAACTTAACACTCAGAAAGTCAAAAGTCATGCGTGGGAGTGTGTCTCTTTGTTTATATGTGTTTGATGAGTGTGATATTTTAGCAAAGCATTTGTAAGATAATTATCGACGTTAATTATCTGCTAGTGGCACTGAGCAGGCATATTTGATTTAGGAAAATTATATTATTATATCCTGTGTCAGGGGAGCCACACATCATCTCCTACTACAATAGGAGAAATGGCAAATGGGATGATTGAGAATTTAATGTGGAAACAGAACTATATATACACACATAGACACACACAGGAATGCTGATCCCAAAGTCTGGGACCAGACTCGGTGCTATGACTCCTGATTTATGAAAGTCACAACTCTGTCAGTGCAGTAGAGTTTTGTTTAGTTGCTACCAATAACAATAAAGTACTCTCATACACACAAACACATTTTGGAGTGATGTAATGTGATGTATGTATGTATGTATGTATAGATAGATAGATAGATAGATAGATAGATAGATAGATAGATAGACAGACAGACAGACAGACAGACAGACAGACAGACAGACAGGTAGGCAGGCAGACAGATAGACAGACAGACAGGCAGACAGACAGACAGACAGACGGACAGACAGACAGGCAGACAGATAGACAGACAGGCAGACGGACAGACAGGAAGACAGACAGACAGACAGACAGACAGACAGACAGGCAGACAGACAGACAGACAG
>OMNV01008045.1:0-14017 GCA_900303265.1 Brotula barbata | reverse complement strand
AAAAAAAATCTGATTTTACCTGATAATAAATTGTATTTTTAATAATAATTACGTAAAATAAGGTTAATAGACAGAATACAGAAAAGATAGATCAAGTAAAATCTTAAAAAAAGATGTGCAGCACTGCATAGTGCAAGTGCTAAGAATAGGCGTAAGTAAAGATATATGTTTTCAGTTTTCTTTTAAAATTGTTTATTGAACTGGCCTCCCCGATATCTATGGGTAACGTGTTCCATAGCTTTAGGGTATGACTGACAAAGGCTGGATCCCCAATTTTATTGTATCTTATTTTTGCAGTTTTTCCTAGAGGAAAAATAAAACTTCATGAAGATGGACACATTGGTGGTGATGTCAGAGTTTAAGCGGAAGCGCAACAAGCTGTGCTGCAGGAATGGTAACCACATGCAGCAGTTCAAGTCAAAGCAGGATGTTATTATCCAGCTGATTATCATCATACATTTGGAAAAGATGTGTGTGTAAGAAAATGAACGGATACATTATGAATAGAAAAAAATAGCATTAGATGTTCTGCAAATGTTCACAAGGCAAATATGATAAGGCTGATGTGACAAAAATTCAATGGTAATCACAAAGTACACTAGCCAAAGTAAAATATGAAAAGACACGGGCGCCCTGATTTAAATGTCGGTTTCGGATAAACGCTTTATCTGCATGTCAAACATACCACATACTGTACATCAACAGCATTTCTTATCATCCACCATGTTGAGGAAAGCCAACCTGTATAAATAGACTTTCCTGAAACAAAACATTACAATGTGGATCACATGAACATTTTGGAATAGAAGATTAAGACAAAAGTTAGGAGTGCCATTATAACTCATAAAGTCCACTCTCTGTGTTTGCACAACACTGTGCACAACACTCTGATTTACTGCCTTTACCGCGGCTAAGGCAATAACGTGGAATAGGACATCCACATGGATACAATTAATAGGATCTCGTCATTTTAAAAATATGTGTGGCTTATCGGATTATGGGACGATGTGCAGAAGAAGTGGAAGAAATGGAGGCACAGAGTACTCACACATGTTTATGTGCGCACTAAATATGGCCGTAATTTTCAGTTAAAAATCTATATGAATGTCAAAAATGCTTCTACGTCCATTCAATATACAGCATATTGCATATATTCATTACAAATAATGTCTTGCAGTTGGCGCTGTCTCACTGAGTCTAATTTGGTTCTCCGCCTCTCTAATGTACGCGTGTGCGTTTGCTTGTGCCATGTGACTGTGTGTCCTTGGGGTTGTTACATTGGGCAATGACATTTGGGCATTTGTTCTGCACATTGTTTGGCAACAATACTTTTATGATTCTCTCATGCAATGTTACTCAAATTGATGTTTTTTTGTTTTGTTTTGTTTTTTATAATTGTTATTATTATCTATAACATTTTTACTTGCGGGTATGTTTTATTGGTCAGAAGTTAGAGGAAGTATTACCAGTGTTAAAGCTGGGAGTCCAGATGGTGTCTTTACCTTTGACCCACCACAACTCTCTTGCCCCTGTCAGAAATTAGACGTACCAATAATGGCGGGGGAAAAATGCGTGTTATAAAGGATGCCTTGTGGCTATCACCGTTTGTATTTTTGTCAGAAGACCCGCCTTTTAAACTAAACTAAGATAGAGCTAAACGGAGGTTGGAGACTGTGGCTGGTGTTGGTCCTTGCTGACCTAGTCCCCTGACGTCATAAGATCGGATAAGATAAATTCATGGTCACACATTTTACCATTTTTATTAATGAAACCCTTTTTGCTTTATTGGTAATAGCTAACATAAATAAAGCAACTTTTTCTTTCTTTTCTTTTTGTTTGAATGCTTTTAGTCCTGATGTATTATAGAATCCATCTCTATAACCTCGAAAGATAAATGGCCGCTTTGTTTCTTCTGTGATATTTAGGTGTGATGAAGGTTTCTGATGTCGTTAGCCTGGTAGCAAATAAACCATATAGCTCATTATTTTTAATTAGCCACACCTGTACCATCTGTTGAAACCCACTTCAATGATTATGCAGCCAAATCTTTAAAGCGTTATTGTTCACATTAGATGCCTAAAAAGGAACCAGGCTTGGAAGGACTTCAAGGTGAAAACGCCTTCATGTTATGGTTACAACATACATTTGTGTCCCTCAAAATCTCTTTACACTTTATACAAACTCTGCTAGGTCACTTAATTTGCTAACAGTTGTTTTATACAATGGTCATGACTGATTTGTGATGTGTGTTGAGACTCGGTAGACCACACATTTGCTTATGACCCTTACGATCGGGGTCAAGGAGTAATGCAATTACATATTGAAAACTAATAAAACATCGTCTGCACTCTTTCACAGGCATTAAACGGACGTACATGTAAACAGATGTTAGAGTAGCATTCCTGAAGTCACATGATAAGTTAGTGCTTCCCCGTTTCACCTGCAGAGTGTTTGTTTTCCCGTCGCACTGCACCACACTACACCAGATCTTTACCCCAAAAGCATGGCACTGCATCCATATTTCTTGCAGTGATGACATGCAACTTCCTCTTTATCCTCTTCTTCTTCTCCATATTTATTGGCGGTTAGCGAACCAGCCATTGTCGGTGCATCACTGCCACCCACTGGATTTGTCTGACTGCAACAAATTTAATTTGTCAGGATTGATTTTTTTTTTTTTTCTCTGAAAATGTTCGCCAGCTCCTCATGGGGATGTTGAGGTGATCCCACACCAAATGGGATACACTGATTATTCTCTCCAAACCCCTCCTGGTCTCTCAGAGTATAAACTGAACATACACGCAGGAGGCAGCTTCATCGGATCCCTGAATAACATCAATTAGCTTTTCTTTTTTTCTTTTATTTATTTATTTATTTTTTACATACAGGGAGAATTCACACTATTCCAACTCTTAATCAGGTCAATTAAATCTGGACAAATAATTATCCAATGCAATTATCAGTTAGACTACATATCATACTATTGGTCTAAGTAGCTGCGTGCCATTGAAAATATAACATGAACTGCAAAACATAGTGTGCACGCGAGAATGTAATTGTTTTTTAAGGGTAACCCACCTCCTGGATTAGATTAGATGAATCATTAATTGTGCCTGTGGGATACTGGTTATAGCTGTAGCAGAAAATATGACACCGACAAGATAGAATTAGACCAAGTATGGAATATTTCTATTCATGTCACAAACTGATTCAGCAGGACAACATTCTGAGTATTGGGCAACAAGCACAAAAACAAATAAAACAGAAAGGGAGAACATTTGTTGCAGAGTAACAGGTGAGCACTGTTTGTAGTTTACAGATCAGTGAACAGCAGTTTTGCACAATCTGCAATATGTGTTATGTTGGTTTTCTACATTATGTTTGCAGTTATGCACGCACAATCTGCAACTCATGAGTTATTCATGGACACAGCTCCTCTCATTTCCAATGATATTCTCTAGAAGAGGGGAGCTGAGCAACACGACTTAGACACAATGTGGACTCAAGCCATGAATCTATCTGCCTATGCAAGTAAATAATTGACATACTAATTGTTATCCTGACATTACATTTGACATAGAGCACAATGTGACTTGCTCTGGACTCAAAAATTAAAGTTCAGTACTTGCA
Source organism: Brotula barbata (assembly GCA_900303265.1). Lineage (NCBI taxonomy): Eukaryota > Metazoa > Chordata > Actinopteri > Ophidiiformes > Ophidiidae > Brotula > Brotula barbata. Next base: position 10,387 of record OMNV01008045.1, on the reverse strand, counting down.
ACTTGATTTGGGATAATGCCAATCTCGAGTCTGGAGGGCTGACGTGGTCCAAATTCTAAGTAGTACATTCTACAAAATACACGAAAACTTGAATTGACCCAAATGCAATGTATGCTCCTTGCGACACGTGTAATGCATGATAGCACAACATCGTCCGGGTGATGTCCCAAATGTGACTGAAAATAATATCTGTTAAATTCATGGAGGTGAACAATCTTCTCACCAGTGACAGGCGATCCAGCCTCAAGGCCCTACAGTGGTTGCTGACTGTAGAGAGTCCCAGATAACGTTTTGAATAATTTATGAAACAATGTCAGTGCTCCTTATAATGACTTCAAATGGACATCAGCCAAGCGTTAAATGACAGGGATTAATCTACTTTAGAAATAATAGTCCTAATGGAATACTGAACCCGCTGGGACACCAACCCAACTCCAGAGCCAACTCTGACACTTTGCCTCTACTTTTAGTGTGCAGTGACCCCATAACGCGCTATTATTAAAACTTTGAAGTGTTCAAAAGTTCAAGGCAGTCTGAATTGTGGAAGTATTTTCTTAAATGGAAGCCGGTAGTGTGACCTCCGTGTATTCAAGGTAAGGAAATTAAAGATAACTGGCCAATAAACCCTTTCACAATGAATGATTGTGGTAAGAAAATACAGTCAGGACTGCCTTGACACTGTACAGGGACACGCCGTAGATGACTAATTGTTATTGTGACCCACAAAATTATGTATTGGCACATGGAGTGCAAGTGCAGGGGAATGTATTCCAGCAAACTGGCTGAAAGATACAGGCGTAGAAATAGTTTATGTGCAGGACCGTGATCGCAATCATGCCATCATTCTCTCAACCATGTCATTTATTTAAGCGTGCAGTTTATATTTCAAGGACAAACTATGGACAGCGTTATTTTTTTTTTAAAGCATACAGATTTCCATCAATACGGTGTTTGTTTTTTCATCTGAATGGTAATGTAAATCTGATCTCTTACTCTAGGCCTGATCCAGTAGAATAATTAAATTGTGCGAGCGCCGCACGTGATTAAAATTAGACGGTGAGCCTGGAGTTCAATTTCATCGCGAGCTGCAACCCATTCATCCAAAATCTTGCTCAGTGATGCAAATACTCCATCATTTAAACTCATTTATCCTTGCTGCAGGGTTTGCAATGGAGACAAATGTGAAATCTCCTTTTCTCGCACACACACACACACACACACACACACACACTTAAGGTGCGAAACAAACCAGGAACGGAATCCTGAACACATTCATTCATTACTCAAATAGACTTGTTGCTTTCAGCCATACAAAATTGGTGACATTTCATTTCACAGCATTCCAGGCACCCTCTGCTCTTCTAGGTCTTGATTTGCTCATTCATCTGTTATTCTCCTGATTCATACATCAAAGTATGAATGAGGAACTGTGGCAGTGTTATGTTCAAAGGGATATTCAGAGGGGCCACGCAGAGACAAACTGGAGAGCGAGTATGATGCACACATGAACACAATCACTTCCAAACTTCCTTCCTCCTCCCGCTGTACTGTAAAAAGCAAATCTGTTGTTAGATTGTACTGGAGGAGGATGTTAGCTAGAAGTCACGTCTTTAAATGGATTGGCTGCAAAACTGTTTGGATATTACTATGAATATTTATGCAATAATACGCATATACTAATTGATTGGAGGGAGAGGATTACACGTAGAGCATTTGCCACGTCTCAGTGAGTGGAGTCTAAAGGCTGTATGTTGGATCCGAAAAGCCTCATCATAGAGAGGGGAGGAGGTTTGTGTGTTTGTCTTTGTGATCATAATGCAATTAATCATGCAAGGAGGAACGACATCTTATCAGAGGGCAGGGACTGTTAGCAGGAAGTATGCATCTTCCGTGAGTTTTTGTACCCTCCACACACTTATAAGCAGGGGTTTCAATAAAATTGGAATAACAGTCCAAGTAGTGAACGGCCATCCTGCAAATCAATGCGTGTAATTAAGATAAAGAAAGAGTGAAAAATATGGACAAAATTTAAAAAAGTAACTAGGGAGCAACTAGATTGGCCACTGTCCTCGTCAGCGCCTCGTCAACCACATGATGGTAGTCAACAAGCAACCAAGGGATTTTTGGTATGTACTGAACAAACATGGGCAGACAATGCTTTGTACAAATGCACTGAAGATGGTACAGATACTTCTCAAACACAATAACAACACTGGTGCATGTGACTGATGACGCAGAATGAATTACCACTGTCACGTTAAACACTCCACCTGATGCAGTGTTACATAATGCATGCATGCACGCTGATGTTGAAAGTCGCCGCTGACTTGAATAACAGATAGTGATCTCAACCGTTTGGTGTTAAGGATGCGTTGAATGAATGCATCAGATTATAAATGGGGCAAACACACAAACACACCTTAGCGTGACATAGATGGATAAATATATAAAGATGATGAAAGGCATTCTGAACATCTCAACATCAGATTGTTTTAATCTCAATCTAATCTGATTTAAAAAAAACAAAAAAAAACAAGGAAAGCTATGTCAGTCAAAATAAAACTACTGAAATGAGAATGTGTCGCTTCAGAGGAATATAAAGGGAAGTTTGCTTGCAATGTACCAGACAACTACTAGAGAAATTAATGAGCTAGAAAAAATAAGTTAGAAAAAATAATAACTGTTTTTTCACCTTTATGAGTTGTAATTGTCATGTGGTTTTGTCAACCATTCCAGGAGCCTTTTTCTTTTTTTTTACCATTGTTCTCATTTTTTTTCTTTGTTCTCAATGAGACAATTTATCAGTCCTTCACTTTCTTTATCTCTGCTGCACTTTTTTATGCCTTTTTTTATCGGTTTTGGATTGCACAAACACTTCAGAGCACAAAGGATGGTAAGATTACAGGCCATGGATCGGTAAATGTTACTGCTGTAAGAGCTGCAAAGTGAACAATGAGTAGTACAGAATACCACAGTCCTCATTCTGTCGTTCTCATTGTAATCATTTGAATTGATTCAATGTAATTCATTTTAATAATTAAGTATTGTGTATGTTTGTGTACCTGAAGGTATACAAATAAAATGTACATGTGATTCATCATGTACATACAACTCTATATTTGATTGTAACCCTGTGGATTTTTTAATGATTTTTTTTTAATGATTTTTCCGTGTACTATTCACATGCTCTCTTATTGTTCTTGTTGATAGAAAAGTAAGATGGGCATGAATGATAACTTAAAGGAAAGGTGGCAATTGGCATACACATAAAGTTCAAATGCTTGAATCGTTGAAATTCCTAAATTTTATTACAAGGAAATAGTGAACAAAGAAAAGTGCATGTTTAATGCATGTATTATTCAATGCTTTTAGGCAACACATTCAACACATTCATTCAATGCAGTGCTGCCTTCTTCTGCCAGTCATGTGCAAAGCACTCCATCCTTGAAATCAAAAGGATGGAGTGAATGGATGGATGATGTCTGCAGTAATGAAGACTTTGTTCAAGGCCTCCTTGTCGTGCTTGAAGAATACTCAACAACACAACTTGAGGAGAAACGGCTTAGATATGTATTAATGCTGTCATCCTTCTGATACCCATAGGCGCACCAAAACACACAGGAGGGGAAGCCATGCAGACCACTTGAGTTTAAATATGCATTTTCTGTTAAACTAACTGCGAAAGTATATAGTATGAACTATAATATCGTAGCATAAGTTATTGTAATGATGTTTGTTTTGCATTATGTTAAATCACATTTTGAATGGCCAAGGAAGGTATGCTGTTGTTGCTGCTCACATTTCATCCACATCTATGGACATTTTTCAGTGCACACTTTCAATGAATCCCAGACATGTTGTAAAGTTGTATTTAAGCGCAGAATAAGATCAAAATGTGTTTGTAGCCATGGTTGATGAATGAGCCACACATCTTTCTGGACAATTTCAAGATTTTTTTGCACTAGATTTTTGTGAGCATTTGCTGACCTGCAGTATTCGCAGCTTTTCTCTCTTTTTTTCTTTTGGCAAACACTAAGAAAGCATTCCTGTCCGTATAGGCTCATCAAGTAGACTCCTGTGGAATTTGTCACTCATCACAAACAGAGACTATGAAAGGCACTCTGGTGACCTCAATGTAGCAGTGACACTAGTATGCAAATTCTGATAAATACAAATACAGACAATCGTGCATGGACGTATGTACACACTGAGAAAACTATTAACTTGACTGAACTTCCAAACCGATACGCATTGCTCTCTATGACATTTGAATGGATTATTCTGGAGAGCTGCCAGTGGTGTTTGAGCTAGCTATTTGTGATTCTGGCGTGGCACCACTCATCCCACGTACACAAGCACACAGTATAATGCAAAAATATCAAGCCCATCCCATCATTTTTTATCCTGGCTGGCATATTTGAGTTTTCACGTTCCTGTGAGCTGAGTCATTTGAGCGATGTCTGATCCAAGCATGCTGCCTAGCGTTACACTGATAAAAGGGCACAGCGCAGAAAGTGACACCAGTGGGAACAAAATCACACACAACACTGATTTCCAGTGAAAGTAGCCATGGTGGAGACCGTCATGGGTGTTCAGTTCCATCAAGAGGATCTGGGGTTTTCATGATGGTGAAAGAAAAAGCACTTATTAAGTTGGTTTGACATTTTGAAGTGAAAAGAAAAAGAGGTATCTCTTCTCACATGCAGTCCAGTTTTGCTACTAAATCCAAAGGGATATGAAGATATGGAGTTTTTTTTCCCCGTTTTTTTTCTGTTTGTTTCTGTTTGAGACACAGCCCCCGTAATATGTTTGCTTGTCAGTTTGGTTGGCGTGTCTTCTTCTTGTCTATTTCCTTCTCCTGCCCACCACATGACCCTGATGAACCAATTTGTCTCTTACCTTTGTCTTGAGCTTCACACCTGTTAGCCACTAGCAAGTTAGTTTGCATATATATATATACATACATTATTATTGTTCACTGCGAGTCAAATTTTCTGCTTATGAGATCATTTCCCGCCAATTGATTTCCTTTTTTTTCTAGACTTTGGATTTCACAGTAAACAGACAATAGGATGATCCTTTCTACGTTTTTGGAGACTTAAGGTTTGATACTTCCGAACCACATTGCCAGCTTTTTTTTTGTAAATTCTGAATTTGTGTTTTAGTCAATAAAAGCCTGCTCCTTTACCTAATTATGGTGCTGGTCATGAAAGGGTAAAGACTCAAATGCAGACAGATAGCGGATTTGGGTGAAACAAGTTTTGTGCTTCTTATCTACAACATGAACTCTTGGTGACTTGGCAAAGCCCATTATCAGAGGGCTCAGTCTCCTTGTTAGTGTAAGAAACTGTCTACATCTGCAACCTTGTTCTAATCAAATTGTTAAAATAATGTTTACTGCAAGCTGTTTCTGTCTGGAAATAGCTATTGCAACAGTGGTTTTCTAATCAGATTTTTTTTAAATAAGCCAATTGCAATCAGACAAAGATAATGCCTCTCATCTGCCCCATTTTCCATGATAAGCCTTATATGCCTGATTAATTGTGAATCATCGGTTTTGGAGAAATTCAAAAGTGGACCTCTTTCTGGGGCATGTGAACCACATTCTTGATGGAGGGGCAATCTGCCTCTCGTGATTTGTGGAGCCAAGCCAAGTGCATGATTACTGTCCTCTTGACAAATGAGAAACTGCAGAGATGGGTGGTTATTCAAAATGCACAGAAGCTAAGAGCTGCCGACAGGCTGAGCTGGGAGGAAAGGAGACAAATAGAGACAGACATACCTAAGTGATGGTAGCACTGTGGCTTGGTAGTGAATTGGAGTATCTAAATCAAACACAAATGTGAATGGGAGGGTGATCGAGTTGTCCGTATGTGGCAGCCCTGTGATAGACCAGCGACCTGTCCTGGGTGTACCCTGCCCAATGACTCCTGGAACAGGCTCCAGCCCCACCGCAACCCTCAACATAGATAAGCAGTATAGATAATGGATGGATGGATATCTAAGTGACTGAGCTCATTGTTCAGGTTGCCAGTCAGAGATAACAGTGCGATCTCCTTTAATTTCTCCAAACAGCTTGGATCAATGCATTAAAATGTGAGCTTAGAATACAGAAAGTAGTCAATGGCAAACTTCTTAATCACTTCTTAAATTTCTTAATCTCTCGGTTTCAAAGGATTTTTACATGTACACTCATCATCAAAGTGTTCATGGATGTATGATGACATAGGACCCAGTGACTCAGTAATTTTGTGTTTAATAAACATTCAGTCATTGTCTTTACATATCTTTCCTTGTCTTGGGTTGTGATGGGGCTGGAGCCTCTCCCAGCAGTCATTGGTCAAGAGGCAGATACCTCGGACAAGTTACCAGTCCATAACAGGGCTAATACACAGAGGCAGACTACTAAATAACACTCCCAATTCAGCTTAGGTGCTTATCATGGATGGGAGGAAACCAGAGCTCACAGAAACGACACTCAGGCATGGAGAGAACATGCAGAACTCCACACAGAAGAAAGGCTGAGCTTGGTCCTTGGTAGATTTATACTCAAAACGCTATGAGGCAACAGCACACTATTCCATTTGGCGGCCACCCTGTTAAATGAAAAATTGAGGTAGATATATAAAAAAATTAACTAAAAAAAAAATCTTGATAAGATTTGGCTGGTGTTGTTAATCTTGGGGTGTTTAATCATTGAGCAAGCAAAATCCACAATCTGGTGAATTTGCAGATAAACGTCTATCAAATATACGGCTATAAGAGACATCAAAAACATTCACATTGAAAATATAATTCATAGCAAACATTTGTGTAACAAAGTAAGGAATATCCTGTCAGAGTGTCTTTTTACAATCATAGAGCAGATGAGGAGAGGCTCTTGCTGATATATAGATATGGATGAATGCGGTAATCGGAACAAATGTCCATGTAAATTCAGTTTCAGCACTCCTAATTCAAAATCAATGCAGCAGTCAATAAGGACACACCTCTCTCAGCGGTACCTGTGGTTTTATTATGTTGCTGTGTCGATAAAAGAACCGAGCGCATTTTTGCTGGCGAGAGGGAAAATTCATGATGTAAGCATTTAGCCCCTGCTGGGTGACAAAACGCGCTTATCACTGAGACCAAGGAGGCAAGCAGCTGTGAATGTGTTTGTGTGTGTGTGTGTGTGTGTGTGTGTGTGTGTGGGTGGTGGTGGTGGGGAGCAAAGGAGAGCTGCCACTCAAGGAATCAGGAATGTTAGCCAAGCTGTTGAGATTTAAATGAGAGGAGATGTACGGCTGCTGCCCCAGCTTTCAGATTAGGCACGGAAAGCATTAACCTGGCTTTTAGTGTGCCACAATAGGCCCCTTAGCCTCTGTCAACCCACATACAGCTGAGCCCTGGTGACATCTACCACTCTATAAAACACACACACACAAACACACACACACACACACACACACACACACAACATGCTCAGAGGCATGCACGCACACACTCATCCAGACAAGATAATGAAGCGAAATTACTAATAAACCCTTTCATAATGCACTTTATTTAACTTTTATGCAATGCTTTGATAATTTGCCAACATGGTGTCGAGTAAAAATGAAAGCTATTAATATTCAAATAAATTCCTCTCTGCAGGGCAAGGATAGGATTATTGTCTTCAACTAAATCCTATTTCGAAATATGTCAACCCCCTAACAAACAGCTGATGCTGAACATGCATCGGAAAATGAAGTCAGTTGTTTAAATTTTCTTCTTGCCTATTAATTTAATCCAGCATAAAGAGACAAGGAGCTCAGCCCCGGGGCTTGATTTGTTCTACCATCAAGCTTGGATGGACACAATCAGTGGGAAGACTGCGGCACAGCTAAACTTCTGGAACAGCACTGATTGTGCATGCTATGAAAAGAGAAGATGGAACAATGCAATGTGACAAAGTGGGGAAAAAGGGCTTTGCACTCATCTGTCTGTGAAGTCTAAAGCTCCTGGGGTTCTTTTGCAATAACATACGCATCTTGTGAAACAACAGGGTCGCAGCCATACTTAACAGAGATATACAAACTTTCATCCAAATGAAAAAGACACTCATGAATCTAGACCGACCCATTTGAGATCTTTATGCTTACAGAACATTTCCCATCAACCAATTTGGAAAACATGGAAAATTGTAATCATTTCACTTTTTTCTTTAGCCTCTTGAACTCTGACGAAACCACTAATGAGTCCACGGTAAACACTAAAGTTTTACTTGAAATTCTAAGGAACAGCCCAACATTTTCTGTATCTGTGTAAACATGTGGATAATCTGTGCAAAATCTACACAATGCATTTATAAAGGGAGTTTTAGGGCAAAGTTGAAAAATGTCATACTTTACAAATGTCTTATATACTCACTTATATACTCACATTAAGTTACATGTATGCTGCAAAGCTGCAATGCATAGGGAAAATATTTACAATAGTATTTAAAAAAATATTAAGAGGTCAAAAATACTCAAAAGACATGGGACAAAACTGATCAAGACATCCCAAGACTCCATAGATTGCAATGACATTAGTATTGACGTCAGCGTTTTTGTCTCTTGCTCCAAACTCTCCACAGATACAATATTTCAGGAGCATGACCGCCTATTACATCGGTGGAGATTATTGCAAACATGCAGTTTAGCATCATTTTATCCAACATGCCTTAGAATTACATACGTGCAGATATTTGCAATAAAGATGACAGCAGTAAAACTGAAACTAAAATCCTGACAGCACTGCAGGCTCTTGAACAAATATTTCTCAGAGCATCAGCAACACTGTAATTGTCATTGATCAAGATATGTACCTCAATCTTACTTTCTTTTCCAACTTCAGTTTTGATTTTATTACATTCCATCAGCTGCGTCTGTACAGTCACCTGGCAACCATGAGTTTCTTTTCATTCTTTTTGACACAACGGATGCATTTTTTTTTCTATTTCAAACAGCTTGCAAACCACTCTCTCTGTGATATATGAACTGACAGTGGCCCAGAAACATCCCCATATAGCTGTGCCTTAACGTAAAACAAAGATCCAGCTCAGTTCCTTCCCATTTAAAATGTTTGATAAATGCACTCATTAGGCGCCATTTTCACAACACAAATGACTCATTACCTGTGTTGCACTTGCAACAAGAGATTACCTCGGCTGTTTAGTTTAAATTGCCTTATCGATTACCTCCCTTATTAGAGCCCCCCTCAAGTGACTCAATTAGCATATTCCGATGTATAAACTCCAGTGAAAACAGCTCATCAACAGGGTGATTATCTGTACCGGTAATGATCCCAATCAAAGTGGGGTTTTGCATGTGCAGCAGGGGAGCCGGTGCACTCAGGCACAGCTGTGCCTCCTTCAATTAACAGCAACCTGTTGTTGCCCCATTTTGCCCTGCAAAATGCTGATTTTCTGGCAAAGGTTTTATGAAGTTACATTCAGTGACATTGCTGGAGGGGAACGTTAATAATTAACATGGTAACATGATGAGGGGATTCTTGATTGTCTGAACTTATAATTTATTTACTTTTTGCAAGCAACCTAAAAGGCTGCGATGTGAATTAAAATGATGGGTAAAATAAATGAGTCTACATCTTCTGTCTTCTGTATCCTACCTAGCAACAAAAACGCTTACCTATTAGTAATGTATGGCACTGATCCACTGCGGCAGTTACATTTCTCCTTATTCTCAAGCTACTCTTTCAAAGATCAAACGTGTTGGAAAATCCCCAAACTTAACAGTATTCTAACCTTGGCCTCTCTTGGGAGCTGTCAGCATTTATATGGAACCCTGCTATTTCTCTGCACTTCTCACTGATGGTGGCAAGGCCACAGACACAGATAGCTCATTTGGAGCCATGCTTTAATGCCTCTGCCTTGATGTGGGGAGCTGTCAGCCAGCTGTCTTTGCTTTGCCATTTTTACACAGAACATTCATCAGTCTGCTCAGGCCTCAGCTCACAAACATATAGAACCTATAATGTTCTTAAACATTACAACATGGGATCTGTTCAAAGGCACTGAGGAAGGTAAATATGCCAAAGATTCTGTTTCTGTTTACAGAACTCTGATGGCATTCAAGCCAGTTAGATAATGTAAGAGTACAGCACAGTCAAACCTAACTCCCATTTATACACTCCGAAATGCACTATTGACTTTTAATGCTCCAGAAGATTGGTTAAATGGGGATTTCCAGCCACATGTGCAGTCATATTTGAAGTCTGTCTTTGCTTCATGGTACATCAAGCAGCACGCTCATTAGACGGCACATTTTGTAGTTAAATATAGTCAGGTCATGTAGGATAGAAAGGGCAAATATTGGGCAGATAATGCAATTTAGCTTAAACTTAAGGAGAACAGTATATTTATATA
>OMNV01008044.1:0-12774 GCA_900303265.1 Brotula barbata | reverse complement strand
TCTTTTTTGATTTCCACGCATGCTGTGTGCGCTGTTGCTCTATGTCAAATTGTACCATGTGCCCGGCCAGCCGTCGCTGCCCTGCCCCCTCCATCACCCCCTCTATCTGCCCTCTGCACCTTCACACTTACATCACCTTCTTTCTTCACCACCTCCATTCTGCTTGGCAGCACGTGCATGTTGGCTGCACACACAGAGAAAACGAATGTTTCAGAGCTACTGATGAGCCACCGGGAGATTAAGATATTTTTGGCGTTTCTGCTTATAGGTAGACAGAATTTATAGGGCAGAGAGAGAGAGAGGATGACATGCAGCAAAGGGCACAGGGCGGAATCGAACCTGCAGTATGTGACGTGTGCTCTACCAATGGGGAACAAGAACAATCATCTAGCAGGAGCAATGCAAAGAAACTGTTCGGTATTGAATTGATCGTTGTATTTATAGTATTTCAAATACAATAAATAAAGAAATATATAAATAAATGACTATTTAGTATTTCATCGTCTTGAAAGAAGTCTTAATTTGTATTAAAATATTTTCAGGTTCTGTATTTTTGCATTTTCAAAATACTTCTATGTTATCTATAGTTGTAAATTGAATAATTTACTATTTGTGAATAAATTTCATTTGCTAAAATTCTCTTAACTAAATTTTCTTGCGTTGCTAAGTGGAGGCGACATCACGATGATGGTCAGGGTCAAAGGGGACGTCTGGTTTTGGGGACCTCTAGGACACAACATAGGTATTGCATAGATAGCTGGACAGCAGCTAATGTGAGAGGCTAAACGTGAAACAGTGCATAATTGTTTCAATTTTTAGATTTGAAGGGAGCACCAACTGTATTTTTCTATTTTTTTTATTTTGGGCTATTTTGTATCCAAATGTTCATGTATATTTGCATTTTTTTGCACTGCAGTCAAACCTCTTCCGTGTCTCGTCTCTCTCACGTGTGGACTACTCAAACATTTGTCTTCTCATCTGTTTTCTTGTTCTTCGTTCCTCGTCTGGATACCAAACACGTCTGTGTCCGTGTTTCCATCCTATTATTTTAAAATGCTCCTGACCGTCTCTTTCCATCACGTCTAAAGAGAAAAACCAAACCAAGTCGCTGAGATTCCCTCCCTCCCTCCCCCTCATCGTTTCAGCTGCCTGCCTGTGACATAAAAGGCATAGCATTAGCATAAGCTAAACCTCACCAGATAAGATCCCCCTCTTTGATTGCCTTGATCATACTGTATCTGACACATTTTTGAAGGCAGATAATGACATGGGGATGATACGCCTGTGATTGTATCGGCCTGTAAAAATATCCAATTTGTGAGCTGTCATTCTTAAACAAAAGTGTCTGAACAATAGCACGCCAAGCCAATGTCCCCGTTCGACTGCAGCAAACGTAATAGCATAGCTGTTTTGCATCCAGTGAGTTTGTGCAGGATGTGGCCGTAATTATGGTTGCCATATGACACGTTCTACGGTGAAGTAACTGTGTTGTCAAGGCTACCGCATGTAGGATGTGAGCCTGGTGCCAAACACATCATTTTCTTTCTATTTTTAAAATCTGCGACATGTTCCTCCATATTCTCCGTTTGAATTACCTGAGCCGTTCTCATTATCAAGCTGTTCCTCAAATGGATGGTGACCAAGTCAAGTCAGGTTTATTTGTAAAGTCCCCAAAAAATCTTAATATGGAGGGGGAAAAAAAGGAAGACATCTCAGGAGAGGACATTCAAAGAGACCAGGTGTGACTTTGGAACCACATGTGGGATAATTTACAGTAACTACATAGAAAATCCACAACAATGTAGGAAAATAACATGGAAACAACAGGTGAGACCTGCAGTGGTGAAGAGTGTGTATCCCTGTGTGTAACGTGGATTTGGACGTACAGAAATGTAAGTGGGAGGAGGGGCTTCAGTTAGTGGCACATCATCATTATCTCTAAGCCAGGGTTCACAGAGGCCCAGCAGATCCAATTTGTGCTCAAGGACCAGATCATTGATTTGCTTGCCAGACATCTGATATTTATGAGGCCAAATTTCAAACTAGTCCCATTTACGGTGGGGGGTTTGGTGGAGGGGAGCTGCAATTTGTGCGTATTTGGTAATTTAATATTGATTTGATTTTGAAAGATCTTCCTTGCATGTGTGTGTGCAACTCATTATAGGACAAGAGACAAAAAGTTTTCTATTACATTTGTGTAGAGTCTACACTCGCATGAGGAGGTGTTACTGTCACGTCCCGGCCTGTAACTCCAGTTCTGCGTGTGTTTGTCCTTCCCTTATTCCCTTTGCCCCTGTCTGTCTGTCTCTCTCTCTCTGTGGCAGAAGAGCACGACTCGCCACCGCTCCAACACTCAGACGCCCAGCATGCAAGTGTTGCGCTGAACGTTCCACCCTCGGAAAAACAACAGCGATAGAGACAATAGCGAACGGAACAGAGCGACTAGAAGAGACTGAGCGTAGTGACAGACGGAGAAGACAGACACGGCGCACAGTTGGCATCAGCCCAAGGAATTCATTTTGTCAGCTGAGAAATCTGTGTTATATGAGTGCGAATCTGGATCGTGAGTGAGATGTAACAGCGGTGGTGGAACACAGCGAGAGTGAAACACCTCGCTTGAAGTATTTCTTTTATTTACCGGAGTTCATTGTTCCTCTTCTTCAGTGCGTTAGAAGCATTAAATACAGCCCTGTTATCCACCCAACGCTCTGACCCTCTGTGCTGCAGACCAGTGCAGTCATGCATAAATGGCAACGATCCCCACGGGGCGTGTTGTGGACTAAAATTACCTCGTTTAACCTTATCTTGCACATCCACATTCAGTAAAGCTGACTTTCATCATTCTATAGAAACGACTATTCATACATACATCCTGTGTCATCCCTGCTCAGTAGGTATGTCTCCCCTCTGTCACATGTCAGTCACATGTCTCCACGCACTCAATCGGTCCCGTTACTCAGTTCCCTGTTCTCCGCTTTCCCCTGTTCACCCAAATTTATATTACTAACCCCCCTGTCGTTGTTTCTTAGTAATACTTTCAGGTCTGTTGCCTCATCGTATATTTTTCTTCCTCTTTCTCCCGTCGGCTCGTTCTCATTTTAGGTGCGATCTGAGCTCCTCCCCTCCGCTCGCTCGGCGTTTCAGATGACTGTACGCCAAAACAAACAGACACAGAAACAGCTTTCTCCCACAGGCCAGCACCCTCATGAACAGCTGACAGTCCCAACACCCACACCAGAACAGAAATTATTTATATACATGTTTATATAATCTGATATGTGTATTTATACGCTGCGTATTCTTCTTCACCCTTACATTAATATGTGCAATAACTGCAATAATATCTATGTAGCACTGTTGACCATTGTAAATAATGTGTATGCTTTCAACGTGCATATCTGTCTGTCTGTCAAATTCCATGAATGTGAGAGCAGATTCGGCCAATAAACCCCGTTCATTCATTCATTCATTCATTCATTCATCCAGTGGATGTTGCATTGTATCTGTGTGCTTCTCTCCCGTGGGCATCGTCTTTTCCTTGCTCAGTAATGAGCGAGGTGATATTTTGCGGGTGGCCCCTTCCTGACTAAGGTAAAGTGACAGCTACAGGTCAACAGTACATGCTAGGTTGTAATTTGTTTCTTATGAACCCCCAGTTAAGTGTCCAAGCTTATTACATGTGAAAAAACGTCTCATGTTGTATTTCAGTACTTAGTAAACGCATAAATGCATGACCACGTGGAGCATTTGCATAATACGCTGGTGAGTACTATGGACAAGATTACTGTGTTTGTGCATTTTTGTTTGTTAGATTTAGGTCAGGATAAAAAAAATCATTATTCAATCGTATCTCTAAATTAAATTGGATGATGTCATTCAGAATCATTGATGAGAAGAAAGAAATGATGTTTAGGTTTATGCATATACGGTTCGTGTTTTAAACTCAGAGTACATATGTGTACTGTTGTAGCAACAGTAGCGCTGCAATCCCTCTAGGAAATTGCGATAGGAAGCATTAAAGCAAAGTCAAGTCCACAAAATTTGCAATTTTGCTAAATTCCCACAATTTCTCTACATTGAATGTCCAGATTAACGCAAATAAACCCAAACTCCACAATTGTAATTTTGCAGAATCCTCCCCGATAATGTCCAAATGTAGAGCACTCAATTCCTGCAATTTTACCGCAAAACAAGATCCCGTCAAACTCCTCAAATTACACCGCAATTTTTTAATCTCAACAATCCTGGATGGACTGTAAAAGGATTCACCAACAATGATTCAAAGCTCATTTGGATGCAGAAACGTCCACTGAAGCCATCTGTGTCTGCTAGAGCCTCCATTCATCCTAAAGTTTTCAGGCAAGCTGCAGCGCTCACGTTTTGATTAGTTTGCATTTTTGAAGGACAAAATGCTCCTCATCTACCGATCAGAGAACCACATGGAGAAACCAGAACGGCAAACAGGTGGCTTACACGGCCTCAACCCGCTATCGACGTACACAGACGTGTAATCGCGTACGTAAGGGACGCAATTAGGAGCAGACGAACAACATGTGACACCTCTCGCCATGTTGAAAAAGTGGATTCAATTCAGAGTGGATGTCTCTGTAAGATGAAATTTTAAAGAAAAATGTGCACTTTCGTGATTTCAGAAAGACGGCGCTGCCTTTTGTCGCAGTGGATCGATGACGTAGGTAAAAGAAGAGTTGTTTTCTTGTGTGTTTTATGGCTTGTTTTTTTTTCTTTACCTCAATCGTCAGAGCAGATAAAGGAACTTAAAAGCTCGGGGACCAGATCGATTTCAGGGACGCACAAAGATCCAGCAGCCAGGAATCCTTTGCTGCTTCACAACAAAACAGATGGTGTGTTTTAATAGTTAATGCTGAACAACTCGACTGTGCTTCCTGTTTTGAATTTGTGTAGTTTAGGCGTTGTAAAGAACAAAAAAAAAGGACAATTCTGACTTTTTATTGTACGAGGTTGAAGCGAGCTATATTTAGCCTCGACTGCATCGGAGGAAGATCCCGGAGGACTCGGGGACTTGAAGCTGCGTTTGATTGTGTTTCTTTTGTCTGTGTCTCTGAAGCGTCGGCAGCGACTCCAGCGTGATGAGTTCCATATCATCAGCCACTCTCCTCGATTCGAGCACGATTGACATACGGGCATTACCGAACTTCCATTATCATATTCATTACACGAGTTATTGGAATCCACAAGTGCAGCGCCGGGTTTTCCTCCCGGGGACGCAGGTCGGCCCTTTCCCAGGAGACCCCGGGGTACCCTTGACTCTCGCTGTTGTTCATCCACCAAGGCGCCGCTCTCATCGTGACATTGTGACACCCGAGCTGTGATTGGTTGTGTACATGGTGCGATCACATCAGGACAAAGGAGGACGACCATGAATAAACTCCTCAGTGATGAAAGACCGAGAGAATCAACTCCGACATCGCAGGACCTCCTCCAAGACCTGAGCTTGAAATTATTCGATTTACCCCAACTGGCCAACCTGGATACCGAAGGAAGAGTTATAAGTTTGTGCCAACGAGAGAGGAAGAAGAAAGAGGCGATAAATGAAAGGTGAACCCAACCCCAAAGGTCAGGAGCAGAGATGGAGGAGTTTTGTCTGATCATCAAAGCCTCTCTCTTACGGCGTCCTGGAGAGGAAACTTCAACGGGGCCCCTTGGTTCTCAATATGTTTTCCTTTTTTTTTAAACTGAATTTCAATGTATTTAAGTACAGATTATACTGATTGTGAATTCATCTCTTCACTGTTTTAGGAATTCTGTGTCCATCAGAACAGGAATCGTGTGCCTGTATTAATTTGTAGATTAGATTGTGGTGAAGAACTTAATCTTAATCCTGGTTGCCTGCACAGGGAGGGAAGACGAAAAGGTCATCCAGGACAAACACACACAGGGACACATATACCACCAAATGCTTATACAGTGAAGTACGTATGTGTTTATGTTTGATAAATGGCACAAAGCTCGGCCATATTGGATTATAAGACACTCCTTGTCGATCGAGTCACTGTCCGTACACACCGGTCTCTTCTTTACCCGTGATGAGACGTACGGCGTGGTGGAGGAGTAGTATTCCCTGCACATTTCTATCTCCCAGAGACATATTATTTCTTTCTGCTGAATTTTTCATTCCTCGTCCTTCTTCCTCGGTCGGGCTTGTCAAAGAAATGATCTTGCTTCACTGGTCACTGCATCGGTCGCGCCGCGGCCCGTGGTGGCTCTGTAAAATTGCCTGGACATTAGAACGGTCTGCAGGTTGAGGCATGGAATTTTCTGTGAGTATCACAGTTTTCCATTCGAACGCTGTTTGTCCCCTTTTCAGCACGAACATTGAACGCTTCAGCTCAAATTCATATCAGATCACAGAAATATTCTAAATAAAAAATCATAAAATCCTCCCCTTTATTAGCCCTTATTTGATTAATTAACAGTGAAAAGATGCATTTTTGTGGTGTAGCTGCAGTCGTTATTTTTGAAGGTCACATCAGACTCTGTGATAATCCCTGAATTACACCTTCTAATCCAAACACATGTCCGTGTCTGTGAATTATTTTGTGATGGACAGGGGGTGTACAATGGGTTTAGAGCTGATTTGTTGAAAACATCTGCCTATGGTTGGTACTTATAAGTTATTTACACGCGAGAAAACAAAAATATTGGACTAAAAATTTAATTCCCTGTCATCGTATAATGTGGATTTCAACAGATTCTACAAAATATCACCGCAATCTGTATACGAAAAGTCACAAACGGTGGCTTGATGCTGCAGAAATGGAGGATTATTCTCCGTGTCACTAAGTGATCTTCCCCCATTCCAGCCAATCGTTTGATTCTGTGTTACAGTAATGAGTAAAATCCATTTTAATCCCTTAAACAGAGGATGATGATTTGGTTATTGGGTCCACTTTAAGGAAAAACATTCAGGGTTATTGAAAGGACTTTGGACACGCTGAATGGGCCTTTTCACACAGACGGTTCGATTAATAATTGAGTATTACACACGGAAAAGACATGAAAAAAAATCAATTTCTCAAGAAGTTCTCAAAAAACACTAAAATCCATTTTTGATTTGCCTCAAATTTGTCAATTTACCCAGAATGCATCCTGACACCTTTGCAAACTTGACATTTCACCAGAATTTAAAGTAAACCTTAAGAAGATGGACCCAGAGATACATAAATAACACGAAGATGTCCTCCATTACTGCATAACAAGGCTACATACATCCTCACTACAAACCATCCAAGTACATCTAATCACGCAGATTCCTCACGAACTCAAAGCCTCACTTCATACGACGTGGCTACAAATGAAAACGGAGTCCTTTTGGCCTCAAGTGGGCCAAGAATCTCTTCGAAGAAATAATCCCCTGAAAAATGCAATCACATGTTTGACCTTGCAGGCTCCGGCGGCCAAGAGAGCAGGAAGAGGCTGGAGAGGCATCGCTCCGTCGTTTAACAGACAAATGGAAGAGGAGTCTTCAAAGGCCCCCTTGACATGACAAAAGGAGCCTTCACCCTTTAACACACACATCAATTGGAGTGAGAGCCCTTCATTATCGGAGGCAGCCCCGTTCATTCCTGCTTGGATTCTCCCGAGTGCAGATTATTCAGATTACACGACTTTAATCATTTACTATTTACGGCTAACGCTAATTTGGTGGCGTTCCAGTCGTAGAGTTTATCAACACCGCGCTTATTTGACTGATGAATAGAGACGTGCGAACGACCCTCCTTCCCCCCCTCTCTGATTTACACCGGCTTTCCACCAGCATAAGACTCACATCACTCACTCCCCAATCGTCATCACGGAGCGCACTTCATCAAGGAGAGGCCAACCGGCTGGAATGGTGGTCGAATTGGAGGATGGGGGGGGGGTGGATTTCTACCTCTGTGGAATCGCCCCCTCTTCCCTCGGCTTAATCCTCTGTCTTGTTTGTCGAGAAAATGAAAATGAGTGTGCGAGCGCCGTGACTCCTGTCGATAAACCTTAGAAGGCAAAAGATCAATGGCAGAGACGGCATTCAATTTAGCTTTAAATTGAAGGATGATCAGCTAATTGGCTCGGTTCACCGTGGTCTCCCGAACTCCCAGCTGGAGGTAAAGGCTACTCAAACATCTTAATGTGGACATAAATAGTGTCCTGGATTTGGTTTTTGGGAGAGAATGGGGCTGAGTTTTACCCAGTGACAAACCGCTGGCGTTTCTACATCCATTAAATAAGAGCGCCATTGTTCTCTTCTGCACGGAGGCGATGGGAAAACCGTGTCACAGATGATACAGTTGGAGCTTTGGTTATTGTTTACTGTTTTATTTTTATGGGATGCATTTCTACCGAGCTATTCTAATCGGGAGACCGCTCCAAGGGTTCGCGTTCACTCGTTCATCCATGTACGCGCCGACAGCGAGGCTCCACTTTGCTCCCCTTGTGGTAATTTAGGCATAAAAACAATTTACAGACGTGGAATTTGTTAAATTTTGCTATTTTTTTTCCCCACGATGTGAGTGAATAAATCTGCCCAGGTAATAGAATTGACACATGAATTCGGCCGTGTAATCTCAACGGGTCCATTTTTATTACATTTTGCTTGGTATTCTGGTGAAAAAACCCCAAAGTTTGCAAACACTCCAAATACATCAGGGTGCATTCTGGGGAAAATATGCAAGCAAACACGAAGCTGTGCATGTGGGTTTGTCGAGGCCGTCCCTGACGTGGGCGGGTTGGGAGATCAGATCCAATATTTCTCCAGCAGTTCTCCGTGTGATCCATATTCATTTCCGTCGTACGTTATGCCAACCTGTGTGCTGCTTGTTTGACTTAAGGAGAATCAAATCATAGGTGAGAGAATAATGGAATCCCAGGATGAGCGGCTTGGACGGATGTGGATGTTGCTTGTTTAAATACAGTATGACACCTGGTGGTGGCGGTTCTCATTTAGTGTCAGAACTGAGTCTGATTAAAACGTTGTCAATTTTTGCTGATTTCTTGCGACGTTCCGGACGCAACATTTTCCTATGTGTGCTGGAGGGGAAAATGGCAGCGTCGAGGGAAACAGATTCCCATGCGGTGTGCAGCGTGGCGGAAATTATATTAAAACATGATTGATCTGTTTATTCTCAAATGGAGCAGGCTACAATTTAGTATTATTACCCTCTGAAAAGACAGTCATGAGATTTAAAATAAACAACTATCAATCTTATTTCCCGCTTCGGAATGACGCCGGCGTGTTTGTTTGGTTTATTCACTCGTTTACTCTTGATTTGCTTGATTAGGTCATTCATTCACTCGTGCATTCAATTGTGCCCGTTCAGCTGATTCATGTACGCATTCACAAGGACAAACAGCTGATGCAGGATGCCAAGACCGGGGAAGGAACGCCGAGCTCGCTGCTGGAATCCTCGTCTGCGATCCGCCGGCTCTTCTATGACAACGTGGTAAAATGTTGAGGGAAAATATTTACTTTGATCGTGAGAGCTCCCAGAGTTCTCCCAGAATGCACCACTGACAGGAGACGGTCTAAAACTGGCTTCAGCGAGCAAACACTAATTAGCTATTTTGAATTAATTCATTATTAAAACGAAACTATTGATTTGAGCTAATATTATCTTGATACAAAAGTTTCTACGCTGGCGTATTAGGGCCACTAAAGGTGTAGAAAAATGATGGAGCTAAATTCTTAGACATTATAAAATGGCAAATTCAGTGGTGTGTGTGGCAAACACACACACCAATAGAAGAATGGACACACACAACTAAAAAACACTGGTGTGAGTATGTGATCATATGTATGTGAGTGGTTATACGTGCATGAATACACAATCTGTGTGCATGCTTCCAGTACTGTGTGTGTGTGTGTGTGTGAGAGATGTACACTATTTTTATGTTACATTTTTTTCTCGCAACTTTGTAATCTCAGAGAATATCTAAATTTTGGGGTTTTTTTAGCAAATTTTCTATTAATTAAATTTGAGACTTTATAATCTCAGAGATTATCCAACTTTCTTTTCTCACAAGTTTGTGACTTTATAATCTCTGAGAATGTCCAACTTCTTCCTTGCAAATTTACGATTTAACAATTTCACAGAATATCCAACTTTTTTTCTCACAAATTTAGGACTCATAATCTCAGAGAATATCCAGAGTGTTTTTTTGTCGTAACTCTAGAAATTATGAAATTTTGTGTGCCTTTTCATGATGTACACAATCACACGTCCTGTACTGTCAATGTGCTGCATGTATCTTGTCTGTCAGTATCTGAGGAGGGACTAAAATAATGAAGAGGGACACATTTCTCTTATTGGCTGAAGAGGAGATTGACAATCTGAACAGACCCGAGGTGACGGCAGGAAGGAGGGAACCGTACGGCGCCGTAAAGAAACACGCGATCGGAATCAATACGCTGAGTGGCCCGTGCTGCCCTGAGATACATAAATCTCAGCGGGCCGCCCATCCTCTCGTTAGATTACAAAAGGAGCCGTGAAACATTGAGAGCGGGTCGTCCCTCCCACCGCCAGATTACTTCACCGTCCCTGCTGCTGCTCCAGAATACTCTGAGGTCGAGTCCCAACAGACAGGGTGTCGTACAGGTGTCGATGAAACGCTGACGCTTCAACAACGATGAAGAACGGCGGACCTGGACTCCGTCTCGGCGCTCACATTTAAATTGCAAATCCAACGTACATAAGTCAAGAGGGCTCCTGGCGTAAAACACACGCCGTGTTGTGTTTGGATGGTTGTGAAATAATCATGGACCTGGCACTTAGGAAGATTACAATTTCATGCTGTAGGAGGACAGACACGAGAGAGAGAGAGAGAGAGAGAGAGTGCGGACACACAAACACTCATCATCTTTTACCCGTACATCAGCACCCTTCTGCTGATTTCTGATAAGGAACGGTCCTGCCCGTGCTCTCAGGGTTAGAGCTGGTCGGCGTGAACGTAATCAGGGAGAATGAGCGGTTTCCACACCGGTGACTTTTCAAGGCCCCGTGGTATAAATATCAACCATCTGTGAGGCCATCTGCATCGGGGTGCTACATCAAGCACCAAGGCCAAGGCACCAAACGCAGACAGGTCGCTTCTCATGGTCCCACGGACAGAGCACGTGATACGGGCAGCACAGAGCGCCGTCAGCACGCTCAACGACCGCTCTGTGCTGTCATCGGTGAGGTCATCGTTTAGCCCCTTCAACACGGATAAATGAGTTGTTAATTAATGACAAAGTCCAGGCTTATAATAGAGAAAACCACTTTTTTTTTAAGATATGTCCTTCTTAATTTCCTGTAAATGACTCTTTATTCTGTGTTGTGTAATGTTCTATACAGATCTATCTATCTATCTATCTATCTATCTATCGATCTATCTATCTATCTATCTATCTATCTATCTTAGCACTGTTGCCTCACAGCAAGAGGGACCTGGGTTTGAGTCCTGGGCAGATCCTGGTCGTTTCTTTGTGTAGTCTCCATGTTCTCCCCGTGTCTGTGGTTTCCTCTCACCTCCAAAGACATGCAGCTTAGGTGAATTGGAGTGTCTAAATTGCCCATAAGTGTGAATGGGAGGGTGATTGAGTTGTCAGTATCTATGTGTCAGTCCTGTGATTGACTGGTGACTTGTCCAGGGTGAACCCTGACATTAGACCAATGACTGCTGGGGTAGGCTCCAGTCCCACCACTACTACATGGATAAGACGATAGATGATGGATGGATGGATGGATGGATGGACGGATGATAGTTTTGGATGGATGGTGTAGGTAGTCTTTTGGGCTTCTCAAATTAAGAATTACTAGATTAAATATTTTTAAAAGCTCCCATGTTTATGACGATTGGTGGTTATTACAGTAACAGGAGGTGAACTGAGTGATGCTTTATAAAATCCTCTGCAGACTCAAATTCTCGGACTTGGACATAGATTGTGTGATATATACAGAGCATCAAATACTGGCAAGTGGCTTTCAAATACTTTCTCGATTCTGTGTTTTTATTTGGACTTAGATTAGAGTGCAATTACATGGCTGCTCTGCAGTTGTTGTGGTGATTGCAAGAGCAAACATGCTGGTTCCAAGCAGCCATCCATCATGGCCTGACAGATGATATTGCAGAAGGATTTACTTTTGTAGTTCCCCGCACTGCGCTGTGGTCCACTTCTGAAGAAATGAGGCGCAATCAGACGGCCATTCTCTATTTTCAGCTGCAATTACAGATAACAAGACGGAATGCAAGGAAAGGACGGCAGAGCGCGGCCGTGAAGTGCAGCAGCGAAGATCAGACATTAACGTGTGTCCCATGATGTCACTCTGGGTGTGTTTGGGTGAATCGGAATGAAAGGGACTTTTAGATGTACAAATTATTAGAGGGCGTTCGAGAAAAAGCAGACAATGACATATAATGTCTTCATATCGACATACAAATCAGAGAGTCCATGCAAAGTAATATCCAGACTATACAAAGGCTCCGAATGTCCAAAACGTAGTAGCAATAAATGGGAAACAGAGGGCAGAACAGTTATTTCTGGGGAGGGATGTGGAATTGTTTTGAATATCCCAATGGAAATGTACCTGGAATGAATTTGAGTGGACAGAAGTCGAGAGGTTTTTCATTACCCCTGCCCAGAAAAACATCAAGGTGTAGGTACGAATGGGGGTCATGGATCAACTGTAATATAGATAAAAAATTTAAATAAAATATCAGATATATCAATGAAGATTTATTAAAATAGATAAAGTGACAAAAATTTAAGATTAATAATAC
>OMNV01008043.1:0-14333 GCA_900303265.1 Brotula barbata | reverse complement strand
GCTGCTCGGCCTAAATGATTTTCTATTTCCGCCGCCTGTTAACAGCGCTCCATTTGATCAAGCTAATGAAATTGAAAACTTTCATCTCAGCCAAATTGATTTTGAAACTGAAACTGACTGCTGGTGAAAAAAAAAGAAGAAGAAAAAAAAAAGCCCGAGTTGTGGTAGTGGAGCACGACATTCGCTGTGGTCGCACGCTGAAATCAATTAGCCTGTCTGTCCTTTTGCTCTTGTCCTTAAGAGATGGGAGGCTCGTCTTCAGCTGCGTACCTCTGTGCGCGGGTGCACAGGAAAAGTGGAGCCCAAATGAAGTTTACTCTCATTCTGATCACCGTTATGAAAGATTGCAAATACTCTAATAACTTTCTTTTTTCAGTCCAGTGGCTCATGTGGTGCAGCAGGTGCAGTGCAGGGAGGAAAAAGCTCCGTTATTAAAACTCCATCCTGAAGGCGACACGTTACGTTCTAGAACCATGAAAATAAAATACAGACACAACATAGAAGAAGTGGCTTAGCTGACATATTTTTTGTCTTTGATGAGGACATCTATTTTTATTTTAGGACATTTTATTTGAACAACACATTCCTACATAAAATGCAACTCAAGCAGCTTAAATAAATAAATAAAATAATATCAACCATTGCTGCCATGGTTTGTTCCCTGGAGTTATAATATCTTGCCGACGCATTTAGAATGACGGAGCTGAATGACTAAGTAACTGCTTGAGGTACTCTGCTGTACGACTTTAAGAGGCACCTGCCACCAAATGAGTATTTTTGCAGACGGGGTACACAGGATTGTAACACACAAAGCATGGGGGAAGGAGTCAGTGACTCAAACTGGAGAGCTTGTTTGTAGCAGGCACAGACGCAGCAGATCAGCCATTCCAATCATTTCAGCTTTATTTTTATGAGGCGCCTCTGCAAGACGTGGAAGTGTAGTGTTCTGCTCTGACTGGTGTCTGTAAATAGTCACAGGGAGAAAATAGAAAGTAAATATATTTTCCGATCCGGTTTTCTTCCAGTGACGCTGCTGTGCATGAATGATGTATTGGCGTACCTTTATTATTTTGTCATTTATTCCTTTTTTTTCTCTAAATATTTTACTGCTCTGTAGCGTTGTTTGTTATGTGCATTGTCAGCCGTGGGCCTGTAAATGAATTTAGAAAATTACCTTTATTGTGATTATTGATTATTGCACCCACTGTCGTGTTTTCTTGATTGAAATCCTTGAAAGAAAAAACAATACTTGAGTGACCAATTTGTAGTAAACAGCACAAACAAGTCAGGGTGACAGTACAGGAAGAAGATGGAGTTAAGGAGAAAGAGAGGGATGACAAAGGAGATGAATGAAAGACTGGGCCAGTATCTTGTCTCTGAGAGAGAGAGAGAGATGAAAACAGGGTGAAACGAATGAGAGTAGAGTAATGAAATGGAGAAACGGTGAGAGAGAGAGAGAGGGCAAAAGGAGGGAGAGGAGGGAAAAAAGAAAGAGAAGAGCCTCGTAGAAGAAACGTAGCGATGAACATATGGGAAAGAAAGCATGGAGGGAGGGGATCTGAGTGATAGAAGCTAGATTTTTTTTGTTTACAAAGCTCGCCGTGGTTTGGGAACTTCATCTACATACTGTTTAACATGCCTGCCTCAGCTACTCTCTGCCTCCGCTACACACACACACACACACACACACACACACACACACACAGGAACCTCTGTGTGCTAGAGTTTTTGTAAGGACTTTTCACGTCGGACGTGCCAGGAAGGAGACAACACTCGGGTGCATCCAGTCAGAGAAGGCAAACATATCGCGCCCATGCAATGCTAGGAGGCCACGGATGGACCGGAGGGCGCCGCGCACACCGTACACCTTATGTGAAAGGCCTCGTACAGCACGGCCGTGTGCTTGGGAGGGGGAGTGAACCACCTGCATCCCATTTGCTGCCCAAGGCTGTTGCCTAAATTGCCAAATGGAAGGACTGCCACAGCCCCGAGGCCTACCAGAGGGCCAAGAAGGACTGGATGAGTTTTCCCACACGCGACCGCACGTTATCCCTGATTGGGCCGGACTAATAGCGGGGCTGATCATCGCACAAGAATGCACAAGGACAAAAACACAAAGGTGAAGGAGAGAGAAAGGAGAGCACATGTTGCTCTTATAGGTGGACAATGTGAAAAGCTTGCAAGCTGGAATTCATTGATTTTTCTGATATAAAAAGACACTTCTTTTGAATATTTATCAGCCTTCAGGAGCAACCGAGTTTGTTTGTGCCCTCACTGAATCAAGTCGTATCACAGAAGAAAGGATTCAAACTGCTGTTGCGTTACTGCTCGTTCTTGAAGAATCGCACTCGTAAAACACCTCTGACATGGCTAGAAGACAATAAAATGACTGAGGGGAACTTTGACATCTCAGCAATAATTGGCATGAGGCTGTGCTCTTGGACTGAACAACTGAAGCTGCATCTCCTGTAGATCAAAGTGTCAGGCCTGGTGATTAGAGCAACTCGCCAACACTCGGTGAATACTAGAGAATCGAACCCACTGATGCATCCCGCCTTTGTGGAGGGAATCAGAACCTTGATTTTTATCTTTTCCTGTTTGCTGCGTAATGGTTTTCTTTATTTCCTTTAGCACTGACTCAACCGTCAGTACTGTAAGGAGACACTGATAGCGACAGTGATAGTAAAGGTGTACGTACTCCACGTCCCGGGCCTGAGCTGGGACAGGAAGTGCACGTGACTGCATGTGAATACATTACTTCAACTCCACCCGTGCTTCCTCATGAGAGATCAGAGCGCTGCTGTGATGGCAAAGGTCAACATCAATCCCACCTAACACACCTTCAGATTCACAGGTCGAAGGACAGCTATCATTTCAATACACTCTCCATCCTCCTTATGAAACGGTATTGAGATAAAGAACTTCGTTTTGGCGCAACAGGGCCGAGAGATTCGATACAGATTTGTTCATGCACAAGGTGAAAGCGCACAAGCGAATCATCTACAGGAGCGGCTCTCAAGTCTTTATTTATTTGACTAGATGTAACCCACAGAAGCCAGTCCACAAATCCACAAACATGTCCGTCTTTTTATTTTTAATTTGTGTAGTTTAAAGTCATATCCACAAAAATATGGAACAATTTGCATCCATCTTGAGGGCCGTTTCACACCAGGCGCAAATTTCTGAGCGGATTATTGGAAGACAAATTTTCAAGAATTAATTTTGCGTGTATTAATGGAATCTTGCACCACGAGGTGTCTGTGGAATTAATATAGAAGCCTTGAAATGTGTCCAGCTCTCTGTTATATGGAGGTAAAGGGGAATTGTATCGGCTATTATCTGCCATCCACACTGCTTGTAGGATATATTTTAATTGATGAAATCCCAATATTCATCTGAAGGCAGAAGGACAGTTATGTGCTTTCCATCTCCACCTAGTAATTATGCACACCTCTTCCTGTGTGGCTATCTCTGTGTGATCACCGTTTGTAGGTAGAATGCAAGCCGTTTCCATCAGGTTTGATTCAGGCTTTGATATTTACCACAGCAGATAAATTGAACTTTGTATTCATACCAAATTCCACAAATATGCTTAAGTGTATCGATCAATCTCTGCTCATGAGCTCTTCACTTTGTCTCATGATCATTTTTTTATGCTCATTCCATTGTTTTCCCATACTTTTGTTATGCAGGGTGTGTCAGACGCCATTGGATTGACCTTTGATTGGAATGATTCATCTCACCACATGGTTTTAATGTTTTCACTATTCACATTTATATATTTATTGGCACAAAGGCGATGCAACATTTCCGTTTCCGTTGCGACATTTCATAATTCTGCAGATCAGATGTTGTAAAACATGCAAAGATGATGGACATACTTCATGTTTTATATAGTTTTTGCTGTCTTTCTATATCTGTTTTTTTTGTTATTAATTGCCTAGATCTGGTTCAACTTAAACCTGTTAAATTTTGCGAATTATCCCGCGACACTTACAGTTGGTGTCATTTGAAGCTCTGCGCTCCCCCACCTGCTTGAGAAACGTTTCTCCGGACGGCTCCAACACTGGGAGCTCTCTTCTCTGAAACACATGCTTGTCTGCAGGGTGTATGCAAAATACTGGTATATGCAAAATACCAAGTTTCTAATTATACTGTGTGTAATATAACAAATGGATGGCCTACATACGCACGCTGGTACTGAAACAATGTCCATTTGCTGCCTCCAGCTGTGTCTGGATAGGGTCAGTTTTATTAAAGGTCAATGTAATTGTCAGAGGCCTTTCTCTGCCGTGTGTGTATTCCCACAGTCAGAACTGCTTTAGATTTGACTTCTTCATCCAAAAACTGCCGCACTGTACGGTTGAATACATTGGCTGACCTCTCTGACTTGGAATTACTGCGCAGTTTTGTGTGTTCTACAGTGTGTGTGTGGGAGTCTTTCTGCCCAGGACTTTCATCAAAATATTCGCAGATAGGGCACAGACTTGTTGACTTATGTGTGTTGTCATGTGACCTTCTACGCTTAAACTTGTATTTATTCTTCACAGCTCGCAATGAGTCTGCATTTGTTTGTGTGTGTGTGTGTGCTTTCCTTGAACAAACCTATTCTGTTTAAAGGGAATGTCTACAACGCATTGACCAGCTCTTTTGTCTCTTGAGTACCGAGCAAGTGTACGTGTGTGGAAAATGTGTCAAGAAAGACATTCTGCACTTGTGTGTGTATGTTTGCCGTAAGTCTGTGTGTATATATGTGTGTGTGTCTCTTCAACCGGCCTTTCTGTGTGCTTAGTGGGAGTCTTTTCAGTCTCGGGCTCCGCTGTTTGTTGAGGAAGGAAGCGATTAGCTGTCCGTTAACAAAGCTCTTAACGCGCCTCACTAATGAACCCTGAGGGCAGCTATGGGACGGCCTCGCTGTGCCACCATAATTAGACTGGCAAATAAGAGCTCGTTATGCAGACGAGGGAGAGTTAATCTGCATAACTTTACCTGAGACGCTCCTGTTATACTGACAAATGTTTACCCAAAGGCAGCCAGGAGGAAAGAAGAGGGTTAGAAAAGAGCGAGATTCAGAGGAGATGAAGGTAACCAAAAACAAAGAATGTATTTCATCACGACAGGGCATTCGTGAAAGGAGAGGAGGACAGGACGAGAGGGAGGAGGAAGAATGAGGTAAGAGCTAGAAGGAGCAAAAGAAGAGAGAAAAATCATCCTTTTTCTTATTCTTTTATTGTTTTAACCGGTTTAGAACATAACTAGCCTATCAATTTCCTGCCAAATAGCACAAACAATCGGGATGTATGCAACTTAACATGCAAAGCCTTAAAATTACTACACGACATGTGTGTTTCAATGAGTAAGGGAGGATATCTGAAATAAAAATCTCAGAGAGGAGGACTATTCAGTAGAGTCCGGGTCATGTAAGATTTGAGATGGTTCACTCCTGTTCGGTTAAAGTCCCTCCCAAATTATCGCTGATGTTTTGAAACTCAACACAGTTCCCACTTTGAATTTGAAAAGAGTTGAAGTAGCTGCCTGGACTGTAAGTTTTCCTTTTTCGGAGGAATGGAACGAGTCCTGTTTCCACCCCGTCCTGTACTAAGTTGACCTATGGTGTGCTGTGAAGCATAAGAGACTTGTTGTGATTGGTTCTTGGCTTTAAAGTGTATCGTCCTGGCAACAGTCTCCGGGGTTGATGGCTTTGACCTCTGCATGGCAGCGGGGATCCTGATGGATCTTTCTCTACAGCCAGCAGATGTCCAGGGGTGTGCAGCATGTGTATATACATTATGTACAACAGCTCCCATACTTTTGTGTGTATTTTCATCTCCAGAGTAAATGAGGAAAGTATAGACCGCAGGAGTTCTCCAAGCAAGTTCAATGTATGTACGTGTGTACGTAATATACCTCACCTGATGATTCTGACATGTGATCGTCATGGTGCGTCAGGAATTTTGATAGGTGTGTGTGTGTGTGAGAGAGAGAGAGAGAGAGAGAGAGAAAGGGAGAGGGAGACTGTATGGGTCATTAGTGTAGTGGTTTGGATGTGATTATTTATCGTCGTGGTACCCAGCCTGCTGAGTTGTGGCACAGTCAGCAGGCCCACACACACACGCACGCACACACACGCACACACAGGAATTCTAGGAGTTATTACATGTCCTCCTGTGCATAAGACCCAGGAGAATAGTCATGTGAACGCACACACAACATAACTTACCTGAAGCCCCTTATGGCCCAAATATACAGTACCTGGACCTCGTGGCCCACACACTCTCTTTCACATTCACACATACACACACTGTGGCTGGCTCTTTCTCTCTCTCTCCTAATCCTGACTTTGTCTCTGTGACCTTGGGCAAGTGCTGCCAGTGGCTGCTGCTGAGATTTCTGCACAGGGGGTTGGAGGGCGGATGGAGAAAGGCTTGGCCAGGGATCACACGACTTTCATCCCTCTATCCATCCGATGGTCCGGCTGATGAATGAGAGAAAAGTTTTCCCCCCTCTGTTGACAGATGGCCGTGTAAGTTTTGGGACTCGTGAGGAGTGCATTTATAATGAAACGCCTCTTGGATTCCAACTCGATCAGCAACGTCATTTATTTTCAAATTGAGCGGAAGAGCAAAGACTGTGACTGATTACAGACGAAGCCTTGGTGAGATCTCAGAGTTTAGCAATCCATCAGTTAAGTTCTTGCTATACTTGATAGTAACACTCATGGGGTGATATTCAACATTATATGCCTAACTAAGTATTTTTGTCCAATAAAGGAACTATTAAAGGTAGGATGCACTGTACAGCATCGGTGATGTACTGATGTAAAAATGCACCACACGGCCCCCTTTACTGCACGTCGATCCTTTGATGCCAGCGTCTGTCTATGGCTCGGTCCATGGTCACAGCGTTATAGCCCGCACAGCTGCTGGCTGCCATTTTGAGGAACAGCTGACATTTGCCTTCTCTCTCCATCAGATACATTACTGGGCATGGGCCTCTGACATTTCTGAATATGCGTGTGTATGTGTGTATATGTGTGCAATGAGTTACTTGGGTATGCCTCCCTGACATTTATAGGATGCTAATGGTATTCATCGCCATGGCAGCTGCAGGGTAGGCGGGCATGGCTGTCTGTGTGTAAATGACGCCTGTCGCTCACCTGTGCGTGTGTGTGTGTCGTTGTGTGTGCATGTGAATAGTGTGTATGGAGCTCGTACTGTATTTGTGTTTGTGTTTATGTTGTGTTGGACAAATGGGAGCACGCTGACTTGACTCTCTGTGTTTGGGTGTTAGCATGCCCGCGTGTGTGTTAAAACAGGAAGACGCGACGTGAGGAAGATTCAATTTTTAACCTGAATTTTCCAGTCGCTCTGTAATTCTCAGTCTGTCTGAATTTCAGAGAAATGCTGGCCTGCTGGGAATTTCTAATAGACAACAGTGACTTCTCACCCAGCGTGAGCACGCGTGTGTTAGCGTGTCGGTGGAGCTGTCCAGTGAATAATTGTGGGCTTTGATGTGTCGGAATTTCAAATGAGCAGTATAAGTTAATGCAAACATACAAGAGAACTTAAAACGTACGGTTTCTGCAAGGCATTAGGCTGTGTGTGTGTGTGTGTGTGTGACAGAGAGAGAGAGAGAGGGAGATATGTAGACATGTACTGAGTCTACTGTATATGTTTGTGTGGACAATCACTGCTCTTTGTGTTTGTGTGTGTGTGTGTGTGCGTGCGTGCGTGCGTGCGTGTGTGTCTGGAGGCCAGGCAGATAAAGACGCCTGCTTTTTTCTGATAAGGACCCTTCGCTCTCTATCACTCTACTATTCTACCTCCATCCTCCTCTCTATCCTTCTTCCCTTTCCTTCTAGTGTGTAGCTCTCTCTTGCTCTCTCTCTCTCGTGCTCTCTTTCTCTCTCACTCTATCATTCTACCCAGTTCTTCCGTTAGTCATCCATCCAGCTCTTTAACATTCTTGTACTGGAGCCACCTAGGGGTCACTGAACATTTAACCATGAAGAAGATCATTTTTCCAGTTGATACTTGTGTGACTTAAAAGAAAAGTGAGGAATTACCTTTGAACCTCGATGAAATGATGTTTTTTGGAAACACGCTCATATCGACAATATATGATACACCGGGAACAAATCTTCATCATTTAATCTCATTTATAAAGCCTGTTAATTAGCGATGTGGTGTAACATTTCTGATATACTGTTGCATAGAGGTGCATCTGGTCAACGCCAATGGAAAAAATCTTAATGAGCTGCTACATCACCGCTCGTTATACTCTTTTCTTTGGCAAAAAAGCAAAAACAACACGTGAAATCAACAAAGGAAACCATCACTCTCAGCGGTGTATGTTGAAGCATCCTGGACATTCACATAAATAAATAAATTGGATTGGATTGAAGCCAATGTGATCATGTGATGCTAACTTATCACTCAGTGTTACAAAATACAGTGCACCCAGGTAGATTCCAGGTGGTACATCAAGGTTAACGTTGTCCGTCACAGATCACCTTCGCTTTCATCGTGATCTCTGCCGTTCAAAGAGCGGATCGTTTCATGATTGTGCTGTTTTTATGGCCTCAGCGTGTAAAGACTGCTCCTCAAAGGTCAGGATGGATTGTAGCGCTACAAGCAGACGGGGATTGAGTGTTTTTTTTTTCAAGGACGTTCTAGTGAGACATGCTTCTCACCGGCACGTGTTTGAAGCGAGGTCCTCCACTTTAAAGACGGTCCGCCATCCTGCTGATAAGTGTAAACCTGACATTCATAAAGATAGAGCCCTAAAAGATGATCCTGTAAGTGATACTCAGCAGGTAACGAGACAGCCCGTGGCTCCGTTCTCTGATCTCGCTCTTCTCTCTCTCCACCACTATCTCCTCTCTGTCACTCTCCCTTGCCCTGACTCGTCTTCCTTTCAGTTCAAAGCGCTCCAGTCTGGGGAAAACATCAACAGAGGATGAAGACGGTCGACAAGAGGACAGAAATGTCTGTCCTCTTGTCGTCCCTCCTCTGTGTCAGGTCTTTTCCTCTCCTCCCCTGGTCGTCTGTTGTGTCTTTGCTGATCTCCAGGAGGAGCGGATGGTTCCTCCATAAGCACCTCCCCTCTTCTTCTTTCCACATCCTCCCTCTAATTTCTCTTTACTTTCAATCCCTCTTCTTTTAAGATGAAGACATCTCAGTTCTTCTTCAATCCCTGTTGTCGTCCTACATCCCATGTCCTCCTTTCAGTACATCGCTTATGTCCATCTTTCTTTCTTTCTTTCTTTCTTTCTTTCTTTCTTTCTTCTCTTCTCTCTCTCTACTCTCCCTCTCTTTCTCTGTCTTTTCCTCTCTCTCTCGCTCTCCCTTTCTCTCTTTCTTCCCCTCTTTCTCTCTCGGTCCTCTCTCTTTCCCAGCTGGCTGTTTAAGAGCTGTTTGCCATCTGATGTTCCTATGAGAGGTAATTAAGGCCTTACTCACAGACTGTGAGTGTGTGGTGTGTGTGTGTGTGTGTGTGTGTGTCTGAGCATGTGAGAATGTGATAATTTCATCGCTGCTTTTTCCCAACCAGCTTTCTAACTGGGCCATTCCCCACCATCCCATCATGCCATGCTCCCTGTCTCTCTTGGTTGCGTTGTGAAGCTCCTTGCTGTTGCACATCTTCGTCCATCCTTCCATCCATTATCTATACCACTTAACCGTGTTAGGGTCGCAGTGGAGCTGGAGCCTCGTTTGCATCGCTCTTAGGATTTTCGGTGGATGTAACACAGCTGTGCTGATTATGGAAATGAACATCTTGAGAGTGGACCCTTGGTGACGTGCGTGTGTGTGGGTGTGTGGGTGTCTGTGTGCTCTGTAGCTGGTCAGATTCATGTCACACTGGGACCTGATCTCAGAAATAGCAAACATAAATAGTAACATTAAAAGAGCTTTGCTGTGTTCCTTCAACAGGTGTATGTGATAAAGACAATTTACATCATGTCAAGTTTAACCAAAAGTATAAATCAATGCTCATCTATTTTTATTTTTTTATTAACTGGTTACCATAGCAAATGGACATCAGTTCAAGGTAGAAAAAATATTTCTTAAAAAATTAGAATTTGTTAAAACCACTCCCTGGAAACTGTGTCCATAAAAATTTAAGTAACCTGATGAAATTCTATGTTAAATAATAAAGTCTAAATATAAATGACTTGATTTTTTTTAAGGTCACTGAAATTGCTTTTGGAAGGAATTCCAAGATAAGTGGAAAAAAAGCCAATCAAAAAATGTCCCATGTATTTATAGACCCAGTTTGCCCATTAAAACACATTTTTTCATTTTTATCATCACATATTTTGGCAGATTAGACCCCAGGACTATACAGGACTGTGGTTACGTCCCAGTTAAGACCCAGGACTCTCAGGAGGACTCGACGTGGTCAGAAATGTCCCCCCGTCACCGTACTGTTGATGTTCTACGTTCTGACACCATACACTGATGTTTCAATATTCCACTGGATTTAATAAATTGCTTTAATGGCTCGCATGCTAGACTGACTCACAATTGGTTGAGAAGGTAACAAATCAGTGTTAGTCCTTAAGGTGTGTCAGCACGGTGGAGTGGCTGTAGTAACTCAGCGGTACTTATGGAAATCAGCCTCGAGCTGTATTTAAGGAACACAAACAGGACAAATCAAAGACTGCTTTACTATTTAATGCTATTATGTGTGTGTGTCTGTGTGTGTAACTGCTTTGAAGACAGCGTAATTGCTTTGCTGATGGTAGTTGTTGCATTTCTTAAGTTGGAGTTTTGGATCATGGATTGTGAATTTTTATTTATTTTTTTCTATAATTTTGATAAAGCGGTGTTGAGACAGTTCTATACATTGTCTCTCTCTCCCTCTCCCTCTCTCTCTCTGCAGCAATACATCAATTTGCTGATATATGATGCTGATGTTGGCTTTTTAGTGAAAATTTAATTTTGGCAAATGAAATCGTCCGTGCCAACCTCCTGTTTGATACATTACACCCATCTGGACACTTATGAGAGTATTGGTGGCGACAGGAGAGAACACTTTTGCTTTTCATTTTAATATTCTGATTTGACTTTGTGTGATGATGATGGATGAAGTAAATGCACGCTGAATGAAACAAACCAAAGACAGCTTTGGTGTAAAAATGTTTCAGTGGAGGAGAAGATATTTTGATTTGTGTTGTGTTGATGAGCAGGGGAAGGAGGAGTGGGTGAATTGGGACGGTTAAAAAGACGGCGATGGTTTGAATACAGAAGAGTAGAGGACGGAAGAGAGGAGAGAAGAAGAGAGGAAAGAAGAGGCGGGCAAAGTTCGCAGCTTATTGATCGGAGGTTCCTGTATTTGCCGGTTGTGTTTGAGGATTAAAAAAACCTTTGTATCTACAAGCAGACGGGGTGATAGAGCAGTGTTATCTGTCAACTGTGGAGACAACAGCGACGACGGGAGAGGGAGCGACAGACGGAGAGGGATGGAGGAAAAGCAGCGAGGAGGAGTAGATAGAGTAGTAATAAAAAGAAAGTGCAGGGAGAATGTGGAGGGAGGAGGAGGACGAGGAAGGGGGTGACAGAGTGATAAACTATATGAACACAAATGAACAGAAAGAAAAGCAGCGGGAGAGAGAGCTGCAACGACGGGGATGGGAGAGAGGAAGAAAGATGTAAATTCCTATTTGCCTGTGGTGCCATAATCTATAACTCTTTGATGGATGGATCTCTTCACACGTAAACACAATCTGTCATTTACTCTTTGCAGTGTTGGGGTGTGTGTGTCCACATTTATTGTGATTCTAGAGTAACTACGAAATTATTCTGATTCATAATAAGTTCGGTAAGTTCCTTGAAACATCGGAGAAGTAATTTTTCTGTTTTTCTCTCTATATACACAAAGTTTTGCCACAATAATAAATAAGCAAATCTCGTGTGTAACTGTAGTCCCTCAAGGTTCGGTTCGGGTTCCACTTCTTGTTTGTTGCAAAAAGTAAGTATGGAAACTGAAAGAAAAATGTGTTTTAGCTACTCAACATTTTCAAGCTCTTCTCGTCTGTTGTCCTACTTGGTCTTTTTGCACTTGTTTATGCAGCAGCCATGTATGTATAGATCATAGTGGCAGCCAGTGGCTCTCGGGGGAAATGCGTTCGAGACCCCTGCAGTATAAAGAAAAACAAAAAAAAGTTTTTGGAATCAGAAGATGCAACTTTCCGTAAAAGTGTGCCTGGCTGCACCTGGAATGCGGATAGTGACTTCCCACACACACACAAGACATGAGTTACATTCCATAACTCATCCATGGAGCTAGGAAGTGACATCATTATGTTGGGCTTGAATAGTCGGATCCAATCACAATGGAGACCAAATCCACATAACAAGGTGCAATTTTGTTCCAGCGTCTGATGCCATCATCCATGCAGTGGACTTGCATGCAGCGGATTCATTTGCATAATGCAATAAGTGACGTGCTTTATACAGAAAAACCATGGAGCGGTCCTTGCAGGACTCATCTGTATGGATGTTTTATACTTGTGTTTATTGATTTACAGTGAGAGGTGTTAAATAATTTAGGCCTCTTACTTCCTCTCTCATTTCTCACATCGTCCTTCATTAAATTCCCTCGATAAGTTGAATCGTTCTCGGTAATATAAATGTAGCAAAACACCATTTGATTTTTTTTCCCTTTTTTTTCTCTTTTTAAATTTTTTTTTATTTAATCTTGAATAGCCTGTTTCCTGTGTGCATGAGGTACATGAAACAGCGACAGGAGGGGAGAGGATGGAGAGAAAGAAAGAGGAGGGAGCAAATGGAAGCAAGAATTTAATGAACGAACGGACGGGCGGATTAGATTAACACGAGAAAAAAAAGTGAGATACACTCAAGAATCGTGCAAGTGATATTAGCCAGGGTGAACGCGAGGACAAGCACTTCTTCTTTCTACCATTCTGTCGTTTACTTGGCAGTGCTGCTCTTCTGATTGTTCCAATTTGGCATTATCACTTTGTACTCGGCCGCTTTCTCTCTTCCTCTCTCGAACTTAATGTGGAAAATTGAAAGAGCACTTAGTCTGTGAAATTAAAATAATAATCGAGGTTTTGTTTAAAGTTGCATCATTTGTTTTCCCCTGTCCGTTACAGAACGAGTTTACTGCCAGCAGTCATTGTGTTGCATAATAATCACAACTGTGAATAACTGTGAATGCATGACAGCACAATACACATGAATGTGACAGTTCAGAGAGGATTTGTTTATCTCATTTTGAAAGTAAATCCACTGGTTTTAGACCTGATATCAGGTTTTTAATTTTTTTTTTGGTCTTAACTAAATAATCTCAGACCTGGCAGAGAGCCATGCTGCTGCTGTGTACATTCCATAAAACAGCACCACTACAAGGGAGGAATTTCATGGTGCTTAACTTCTCTAAACAGATTTTTCTGGACACATTGATTTGTTTTTTTTTTTCCATTTTATCAACATTTTCAAGTTTGAGTTATGCAGCAGTAAATGACTTTTCTCCTCGTGGTACAAGAGATGCTATCTGCTAACAAATTGCGCCAACTTGTTGAAATCTCATTTTCTGTTAATCTTTGGAAAAATCTGAATTTACACTACAAAATATAAGATTTCATTTAGTGACTTTTTCATTTTTTACAAGTTTGGCGTGCTCAGGTGAAGATTATTGCAGTAAAATGTGCGCTTGATGTGCAGATTGCTATATCCTTTTTCTAAACCAATATTTGCTCTACGCTTGTTAGTATTATTTTTAAAGCAAACTAATCAAAGTTGTGCACAGGACAACACAAAAAGAACCCGCAAAGAACTGCTTTGCTGTCTGTGTGTGTGTGTGTGTGTGTGTCAGAGTCCTCTTTTACTGCAGACTCTCTTCAGGTTGGGACATCAGACCAATACGAGTTGTGTGTAGATATGTTGTAGATATGTGTGTATTTTCCGCCTAACTGCAGATTAACATGTTGTACTACTACTTCCTAAAAATTTGTATATGGATGTGTGTTAGTGTGAGTCTATGTGTGTGCGGCACCATCCCAAAGCAAGGCCTTCCGCTGAGGGAACAGCTGTCAAGGGAGGGGCGATGGTAATGATAGTCATGGATCACTGTGTGTGTGTGTGTGTGTGTGTGTGTGTGTGTGTGTGTGTGTGTGTGTAGGAGAGAGACAGTTGTGAGACAGTAGTTTGTGGTCATACGTCATCCTTCTACTTCTGTTTGTAAGCTGCGGGGTGCCTGCCTGCCTGCGCGCGCGTGTGTGTCTGTCTGTGAGCCTTGAACCTGACAGTCTGTCAGAAAAGCTTTCTAATTGTGGTTAAAAGATGGCAGGTCGGAGTCAGCCTGAT
>OMNV01008041.1:14507-33070 GCA_900303265.1 Brotula barbata | reverse complement strand
CTTGTCTTCGTCCCCGGAGTGTTTCTGCTTTGTCACCCGTCAGGTCCACATGGAGTTTAAGACGGCTTCCAGTTGGACTCATATCCAGATTCATCTTTGCTACTGTTCTTGTTTCAGTTGCTCTCTGTTTTCTCTCTTTGTGTCTCCCCACCCTCTCCCACTTTCTCTCTCAACCCAACCGGTCAAGGCAGATGGCCGCCCTCCTAGAGCCAGGTTCTGTTCAAGGTTTCTTCCCTTTAAAAGGGGAGTTTTTCCTTGCCGCTGTCGCCAAGTGCTCGCTCATGGGGAATGTTGGGTCTCTATATATTGAACTGCTTTACCTGTAAAGTGCCTTGAGATAACTTGTGTTGTGATTTGGCGCTATATAAATAAAATTGAATTGAATTGAATTGAATTGATAAGATCAAAACCAAACTGTACTGTAACAAGATGACGTGAATTAAACAGTACAATTACAACACAACTGTAGGCCTTTTTCAGCTCAGTTCTTTGGCTCAACAAAGGTCAGTTCCTGTCCAAAAGGAAAAACAAGGTTCAGTTCACTCCTACCACACACTGTGTTTTTGTTGCCTCAGGTGATCCAGAAACCTCAAACACACACAAAAATCTGACCTTCAAAAAGTCTTGAAAATCATCAATATCATACATTTTTAGGTCAAAGTCTCGAATTTAAAAAAAAATGCTATTCAACTGCAAAGACTTTTTCATGTTACATTGTAGCATCTTCATCATATTAATACAAAATCTATACACGCAGGATTGCATTCTCATGTACACAGAGCTACATTTGAAGATCTGCAAAAATGATAAGAACAATAAGCACTCTTGATCATAGTGTGAATACTGGTATGTTAATTAATAATGCTGTTTTTCAATGGGAGTTGTGTCTGCTATGACACAAACGGCAGCAACTGACCGCTACACCAAATGAACTTTGTCACCCCGTAACTGTAAATTTACCCCCCAGATTAGATTCCAGATCTTATACTGTGCACTTACTCTTGTTCTTCAGCATTTATTGTATTAAAAATCGCTCCAAATAGCATCTTAATAAGAACATTAAATTATGTTGGAGTCTCTGAAAATATTATACAAGTAATCTGAAGCTGCACAAAATCTGGGATCTTTCCTGGATAAAACCCATCCTGTAATTCTGTTTTATCTTTGATAAGAACTGTTAGCTGGGCTAAACAGGCAAACATACCTGAAGAAAAACAACCCAAACCAGTGCCATACACACACGCATGTCATTTTCTGTTTTCAAATGAAAACACGAGTTTGTTTTCATAATTCACCTCCACATTCGTTTCTCTGCGTGTTTTGTATTGAACTGAAATCTCAAGTTCGAGTCTTCACTGCCACCGTAAATACGTAGCAATCCGTGGCTCATTAAACACAACCGGCATCAATCTTCTAATTTTAGCAGCTCATTTGTAGCAGCTGACTCCAGTTTGTACCTCCATCACCAAAATGAAAATCCACAGCGGATGACGCCCAGACTGCAAACATCACTCACGTCAATCAACTATGTCAGGAGGAAGCACACTCATGAGCAGGGGTGGGACAAAATATCGATATGGAAATATATCGCTGCCCTTCCTCATGCGATACAAGAATCGACTTGCAATCAAATATTAATATTTTAATTAATAAAATAAGGGACTGTAAACAGATTTCCCAGCCGATTTGACATCCCAGCGTCGCTGCTGGCAGTTATCGCATGAATGAGTGAAACTTGAACAGTAGTTTACAGCGGGATAATGGTGGACAGGGTAACGTAGGTTAGAGAAAGCTAAGCCTTCCCTAAATTTACTGATGGCTGTTGTATTGTGCAGCATACACTTCATACTGAACGGGCTTTCACATAGGATGCGATGCGGACCGCGCTCGCTGCAAGTTGTCAGCGATGTCAACGCAAAAAACCTCGTACGGCGGCGCAAAATGTGGGCATGCAAGTCGTATCTGTTCCGTGTTTAAAAGAAAAAAGCGAGCAGCATGAAAGAAAAGAATCTGGGTTGATGAGACCCTCATTGTCCAGGGAGTAGTTGGACCTATTCAGGCTCGTGGAGGAGCTGCATTTTCACAGAGACCCGTTCCGGATCTACTTTCAGCTCATCAGGGAGCAGTTTGGAGATCTGTGAAGAGAATCGGACCGTGGATCCTCCATTGAGATTTACTGTATGTTCAGGCCCTGCTCCTCTCTTCTTGTCCCTCGTAGTCTCTCTTTCTTTTGTTTACCGCTCCCTCAGGTTTTACACCTTTTACTACATTCTTGCTCTGAATAAATGGAGAAAATGTCATCAAATTGCTGTAATGAATTATTTGGTATCTGACATAGGCACAAATCATAAACCTATGGAATGTTTAATAAAAGATCTAATGAAGGTAATGTATGAATTTATCATGAAATCACCAGTGAATTGAGTCATATAAAGTTTTGCGTGATTTAGATCCGTTATCTTACAGTCATTCATAATGATGTGACTAAATCAGATTGATTCCTCGTATATTATGCTTTATTTCCAAAACACTTTGACATCTCTTTTTAACAAAAATTCGTCATTTATCCTGCATTAATGTGTGCATTAAATTTGTTAGTTTTATGATTTTTTAATACTAAATATTCTGTATCTAATGTCTCGTCTGAGAGCTGACATACCCAATAACGTGTAGACAAACTATGCTGTTAAAACACCGACATGTCTGTTTGAGCGGCTAGATATTTCCACCAAAGCCCTTTCCTCACGACGTCTCCAAGCGTGAACCGGTGTCAAAAAGTTCCAGAATCTCAAACAGTCACGTTCATATCGCTCTATGATTGTCTTGCAATATATTGATTGATCTATATATATATTGATCGCAGAATCGCTGTATGGTGATATTATTGGTATCATGGGCCATGTATTGTGTATCGTATCATATCCTGAAATACCCTGTGATTCCCACCCCTTCTCAGGACACAAGCATTTCAAAATAAAAGCTAATTTAGGTCATTGAATAAGATTTTTTTTTTAGCTTCAGGTTTGTCTTCCACTCAGGGGCCAGACAAAACATGCTGCCCACGGGGCCATACCCGTGCCCAGGTCTGCTCGAAAGGAACACTATACAAATTGGAAGGTGTGACTGAAGCCTTATGGGTAGTACTTTTGAGTTTGAATTTGTCGCAGCAATAGCTCCATTCCTTAATGTTTCCCAGCAGCCCAGTCAAAGAGGGGATTATATATTTGTAACCACTTGAGTCCTAACACAATGAGAGCTGGAAGCGTATTGGCAACATGAAAGTTCACACAGCTTTGATGGTTACCTGACATGAATACACGTAAGATGAGCAGCTATCTCAGCGTCCATTAAGCTTTCATCGGCTCCTGAGTGAAGGAACAAAGAATGAAATGATATCATTGTGTGTACCGACGTCTCTGCTGAATGTGGCACGAGGAAGGCAGATACAACTCACCAGTCACTGCTGAGTCCTGCCTTTTAATGGACAAACAAGAGCAAAATGCCCCAAACGTTTGCCTTCTCAACTGTCACACTTCTTTTCCTCGGGGAAGAGACCAGAACAGCCAGATTCCATAGGTTCTGTACTCATGTTAGTAATGGTGCTGTACTCAGTTAGAACCGCTGGTACCAAAGCTAGAGAACCTCGGACGGAGAGCCTAGAAGCAAAGACATCTCTGTCCTTTATTTATTATTATTATTATTATTATTAATAATCTAAATAATAATGACTAAAAGAGAAGCAGCATTCCAATTACTCTTAGCAGTGAAAGTAAAATCTGGATTGAGCAGTGGCAGCAGTCACCCTGTGGTAAATGTAACAACCCTCTTGATGCAGGTCTGCCAGCAGGTTGAGTTGAGCTAATAGACTCCAGTACAGCCCCTTGAAAAGGAAACATTCAAAGTAATATAAACAAATGAGAAAATTATTCCTGCCTTCTGCCTCTAATAGTCTGACGAATAGGAAAATTCATGAAATGTCTTTCTTTTTTTTTCATTAAGAGATATTGTACAAATAAAGAAAAACAGGAGTAAACATGGAGCAGATTTCCACCATCCAGTAGCTCTCTGTGAATCAATAATAATCAAATCCACAAATCTGTCTGTGTTAATCACAGACCAAATGTTTGGGTTAAGATGAGAAAAAAAAAGCATTGTAAGACGGACAGGTACTTCCTGTTCTACTAAAAACACTCAGCCAACATCTAATCATACCAATGTTAGGCTACTTGTCATGCTGAGCGTAAAAATAAAAAGTTTGTGCTGTTGTTTTGTGGCTGTAACTTATTTTCAAGTTAAGTTCAATTAAATTATTGAATGATTACCTGATGAAAAGCAATGACGCAAAACTGATGAAAACACAAAACTATTTTGTCCTGAACCTCTCTCTCCCCCTCTCTCTCTCTCTCTCTCTCTCTCTCTCTCCCTCTCTCTCGCACGCAGCGGCAGCCATGAAAAATTAAAATGTAATGTTTTGACGGAGTAAACATCTGAAGTTGCTCTTGGAGGGAATTGTCTGATTAATCATGAGGGCCGGCCTGAGAACCCGAGGGAGAGCAAGGAAGAAACCAAGCACGTGTCTGGAAGAAGCACTTGAAAGGGAGACAGGCGGAAAACAGGCTGTGTGTGTCTGGTTGTGTGTCTGCTGCCTAACGATTCACAGAATACAGAGCACATGGACTCACACACACACACACATACACACACACGGACACATATACACTGACATACACACATACATATACACTCAGAGAGACACACACACATACACATATACACAGACACACACACATAAATATACACACACAGAGACACATATACACAAACACACACATACACATATTCACAGACACACACATACACATATACACAGACACACCCACACAGACACACACACACACACACAGACACACACAGGAAGTACCCATTCCCAAATTCGTAGAGCCACAGTTCTGATCTGGAAGTGCTTCATGAAATTGATCACTCTTCATACGTCAACATTAAGGTACAGAACGTGATACACCTGGATTAAGATGGATTAGCTGGCGGTCCTCATAAACAGCACCAAACACACTGTAAGCACTTGAACCAGACAAAGAGGTCACGTCCTGACTGGCACCTCATTAATATGAAGACATGGAAACCTGACACTACAAAGCACCACAAGAACACACACTTTATTTTCACATTCATGACTGAAAATAGAGCCAACGCTCACAAAGACAAATCTGTCTTCAGAACTGAAAGCCTCCTTAAATGAAGCTCTCCTTTTTCCTGATATAGACACATCAATTAAAATGGTCCAAAATAAGTTTTTTGATATCCTGGCCTTCATTGTCTGAGAGACGGAATTAAACATTTTATACTAAAGCATTAAATATGATGTGAGTGCTGAAATTCACCCATAAATAGGTTTTTGTGGTTCAAACATTAGATTGCTCCATTGTTGCCATGAGCTTGGTGCCCCTGGTCCTGATGGAGTCTCAGGTTCAGTCTGCACACAGTGCTCCTGCTTTCCTTCCTCCTCCTCTTCCTCCTCATACCTTCAGCGATCTCAGCCTTTGACCAGGGCCTCTCAGGCTCCTCGGGGGTGT
This sequence comes from Brotula barbata, assembly GCA_900303265.1. Taxonomy (NCBI): domain Eukaryota; kingdom Metazoa; phylum Chordata; class Actinopteri; order Ophidiiformes; family Ophidiidae; genus Brotula; species Brotula barbata. The sequence continues at coordinate 27,479 of OMNV01008041.1, read as the reverse complement.
CTTCATCTTTTGTCATATGTCTTTCTACAAGACATCCTAAGAGATTATAAATGACACAAACAGAAACAAACATAATGTATTATTGTGCTCATGTTTATCATAAAATCATCATAATGTTTTCTATCCTAATAACAAACTCAGGAAACTAAAACTCTGAAAATGTTGCTGATAATAAAACTTACATCAAACTAACACTCATGGATCACAAATGTTTGGTATCCCTGACCGACTGCAACAGACGGGCGCGTACATGACAGTCTGAGGGAACCACTGTCATTCATTTCTCTTTTATTTTGATAGGTACAGTAGAGAGATAGACAGGAAGAGCTGGGCAGAGAGGGGGGCGAAAACCAAACATGTGCCGCTGCAGTATGAGGCCTGCACTCTCGCAGGTGACCACTGGCCCCACCCCTTTAATGCATTTCTTTGCGGTGTCTGTACCTGCTGAGTGTTGTTGAGGTGGATCGTGACTTTTATGTTTTTATCTCTTCGACTCCACAGATACATTCAGACTGATATTATTTTCTCTTTCGCACGTGAACACTTTTTTTCAGTTTTCTGTCCATTCGCCCGTTTAATAACAAAATGAACTGTCTGCATTGACACGTGAGACCTGGAACATAAATCCTGGTCCACTCCCGTCAGGAGCTGTGGTAAGTCCCACCTAACTCTCTGTCCGTCCGCTCACCATGACTGCAGCGTGTCTCTGCAGTTACTTTTAAATAAATACGTTTGATATTTATTCCATTCAACAGCCTGCTGCGTTGGTTTGTCACAGTTTGAGGACAAATTGAATCCATGTTTCCATTATTTACACAAAGTCGGTCATCACTGTGATGTTATGTGCATTCATAGACACAGAAGTGACCACTGCTGAGTGTGTGTGCCTCACTGATTTTATTGTTAATTTGCTCACTGGTGATGACATATTTATTTGGATGAATCCATCCCTGTTATCTGTCCCTGTCTCACTCTCGCTCTCTCTCTCCTGTCTTATTCACACACAAACACTTCTGGTACTGAACAAACACGATCCTGTAATAACGTGCTCACACAATAGGAAATGTTCATGTGTGCATTTCTTGTCAGTGTGTAAACACACTCATTTACACACTGTACATTGAACTGATCCAGTCCAGCATACTGTAACATCATAAATAAAAAATCACAGATATTATTCATATTGGTGTGCAGACACCTTACAGTTTGACCTCAGACAGCAGAGCAACGCCGCGACACCAACGACGCTCTGATCGTTTGTTCGGTTACAAACTTCGTCATCATCAGATTTTACAAAATGTAAAATGACTTCTGACTATCTCAGGTCCTTCCACTCTCAGGATCGCCGTCCTCAGCTTCTCACCTGGGAACTGATGTGAATGGATTTGAATATGATTTATTGGAGAATGATGATGATCTCTACCTGAAGTCACTTTCATTAACATCAACATTAAGGATGGAGGAGTTATATTCTTATTGATTCATGTCTTGTTTTATTTTGTGATACTCACCTCTCCTCTCACTTCAGATCTTCACTTCCTGCCTTTGTGTGTTTCCCCCATCTGTGATAGTCTGCACTGATGTATCCCACCTGTGTCCAATTGTCCCCTCCTCCCGTGTGTATTTGCTCTGCGTGCTCTCACTTCCCAGTTTCTCGGTCCTTCGTGTCAAACGTTTCACCATTCCTCTCCTGTTTCCTGCTCCTGGTGATTCACCGTGCCTTCGCCCCGCCTTTGTCTGCCTTTTTTGGTTCCAGACTATTTCTGGACGAAGACCTTTCTGTGTTTTGAGTCTTCCCATTTGTGCAGCAGTCTTAAAGGAATGAAGCAGGCCGTCTCCAGGGCAACCAATGAGACGTCGCTCCGCCCATATCAAACTTGACGATTCTGCCAATGAAACAAAACCACACCCACACTCGCTCAGACACGCCCACACAGTCATTCACACAACTTATGCGACAACGGATTCACCGCTGAGTGGGCCGTCCTCTGCTGGGTCAGACTGCACCTGGTTTTGAAGTGCCCATCTTTTTATAGAATGCACTGTCGACCAATATTTACATTATTAAGTGAGGATGTTTGTGGACGTTAGCTTTGTATTTCATCCACGACTGAAAGGACCAAACTACTAAGCCTTGTGTCAGTCAGCCTACATGCAGACAGATCAAGGACCGACCGCAGACTGTCCCCCAGTCCCTGACATTCAGCACTGGGGCCCCACATGGCTGCGTGCTGAGTCCTCTGTTCTCTGTTCTGTAGCCACGCCTACACAGCGACCCACAGCACCAACACAATCAGAAAGTTTGCGGTAGTAGGACTGATCCGTGCTGGTGATGAGTCCGCCTATAGGGATGAGGATGGTGCACCACCAACACCTCAAGATGATCACGAGCTTCAGTTAAAAAGCAGACCAACCTGCTCCTCTTTACAACAGAGGAGACAAAGTGGGGAGAGAGTCAAACTTTAATTTCCAGGGCACACACATCTCCCGGGACTCCTAATGCAAACTCTCTGGTGAGGAAGGCACAGCGGAGGCTCTACGTCCTGTGGTCACTGAAGAAAGTCAACATGTCCAAACAGTGGCTGGTGTCCTCCAATCACTGCTGCGTGGGGAGCACACTCACCAGGTCCATGTTGGTGTGTTATGACAAGAAGGCTCTTCAGAGTGTCATCAAATCAGCACAGCTACACCCAGCTACACCCAGCTACCTTCACCAGAGGACATCCACCAAACGCCGAGCCTCAGACATCATACAGGACCCATGTACGCTGTGTTTGTCATTCACATCCACCACAGGTTGGCATCTCTGCAACCACAGGACAAAATCACTGCTCATCATCTCCGTCTAATATCTCAGGATTCAGGACTGATCATCTGGATGCTCACACATAAATCCCTGAATTTCATGCAGACATCTGTCGTGTTTAGCCCGGTCTATAAAGCGCGCTGTCTTAACGTGCAATATGCATATGGACACACTTACTCTGACTCATCTCAGGTATATAGCATACTGTACTATGGTAAACAGAATACTTAGCGTTCACAGCGTGTACAGTCTCAACATGCAGTGCAGTGCAGTGTATATGTACAGTATATGTACTATATGTAGTATATATGAAGCTGCCAAGATTCTACTGCTTGTTGTTTGTATTTATTCAGTGTACCGCTCAGAGTCGGCGCCACATTTTTTTGTAAAATTCTGCAAGACGTTCCATTCATTCTTAACATACCAGACTGCATATGGGGTAAAGAGAAAATTGTCCCAACTCAAGGACAGCAGTTTGTATGTTGTTTGTCTCGTCTCTGCTGCACATCATCTGTGGTCCGTTTCTAGCGAAGTCTTCCTCTTGGCTGTGTGAGCTGCTGCTTGTTGCTGGCACAAACTGAAACATTTCAGGCAGAAGTTTGCAAGCTGCATGACAGCCGGAATATATCTGTCTGCTCAGAGTATATGGAATAAATGCCAACATGGGAAATGAGTGAATGTGATCTCCAATTATAGTATATCCGTGTACATAAATGACGCAGTAACAGTAAAACAGTAAACAGTGAAATGCAAGGGGCAATAAAGCTGCAAAGAAAATTTATGGAGGAGAAGAAATACAAAGCGCACAGACCGTGAAGTCCCTCTCTGTGGGCTGAAAACAGGCATGGGAATAAGATCATCATTAAATATAAAATGTTCATCCCCTTTTATAATCAATACTAAGCCATACTGTTCATAAAGTGATGATCCTAAATTTTTTTCTTCGATCAACAGACACACACTCGAGTCAGTCTTTGGCACAACACCCATCTGCCAACAGTGTCTTTCTTTACGTAGCTCCATGCCCTCCTGAAATCAACCTGCTTTGTTTTGAAACTGAGACTGGACTGGTGCGTACACGGCCATTGCCTTTTTATGTCCGTTTACCAGAACAATGAACCCCAAGATGGAGTAAAACCATCACCATCAAGCAAAAATCCGTCAGGTGACTTACAACGAAGACACCGTGGATTTCATTTGAATTTTTTTAAAACAGACAAGAAAAAACAAACAACTTTTTGACAGGGTGACAGAAACGTAGCTGTTTTTATTTTTTGTTCCTTCCTCCACAAACAGAAGAGAGATTTCCAGACGTAATCTTCCGCTGAGAGAAGCTGAGGAATCTAACTTTGAACTTTATATTGTAGCACGATATGATAGAAGAACTCTGAGTCACGAAGCACTAATTTATTAAGTGCAATAGGTTGCTGATGTAACAGCAATAGTTGTCCTTCACGCTACATAGGCAAAGGGTCATTAATGGTGACAATAGCGTCACTCATGGTGCTGTGACACAATGCCCAAAGGCATGATGGGAAAACACCGCCCACATATCGCCAAACACGTGTTGGGATCTCAGACCATGTGCTCTCAGAGCAAAGGGAGGCCTACATGTAAAATCAAAAGCGTCCCTGGAGAGACCTCCGACCATGTGCTCCCAGGACAAAGCGGGACCTACATGGAAAAACAAAAGCCTCCCTGCGAGCCCCCCTCCCGTTTTATGACCCTTGGGTCATAAACTTTGGAGAGCCCGCATTTTTCACCTGGGCGTGGAAAACACTGCAAATTTGAAATCTCAGCCTCCCATTGGCTGAGATGCCTGGAACTTCACAGGGGTCCTGGTGATGTCCTCTGATGTCACTCTCACTAAAAGGGTGCCACTCACGAGAAAGCATTGCTTCCGAGTACCCACGTTGCAGACGAAGGTGTTTTAAGAAGCGCTCCAAACGTTTGGTCAAATCATCCCGCCGGAAACCACAATCTTCACCTCGCCGGATGAGCTGTTTGATCGTGCATACCTACGAATCCCGGATCCAAATGAGACAGCCACGTAACCCCGCCCCTCTTTCCTGCAGAAGGACAAAATTTGTCGAGGATACAACGGAGGAGTTGTTATCCCAATTTAGTCCACTCCGCTGATTTCCACTGTCCCACAGAGGAAACCAGTCTTTAGTATCGCCAGAGAGGCGAAACTAAAACCCGTCAGCGTTCAGCCCCGATCGCGCTGCACTCGCGCCAGACGGACGTACCTTTAACCCAACCTGAAGACGACTCACAGTAAGAGGCTTGTGTGTGGGCAGAGAATCAGTTAGAGTTTACGTGAACGTTTTTGTGTTGTGAATCACGGACCACCGCGTCCATCATTACTGCTGTGTATGTTAAAACTCTGTAATATCGTGAATCCCGGACCGCCGTGTCCAGTATAAGTGTTAAAGATTTATTGGAAGTATTATCGTTGTTTCCCCTTTTATTTGATATTTTTGATCAGTGTTGTTTGTAAAACCACGAGTCGTGTTGGTTTCATTATCACTAAGATAAACTGATCGTTACCGGTTGAAGGACCTGTGGCCCATCTGACAAACCCCTGTTCGTTCGTCGTGTTACTGCGTGGTAAAGGACAGTTAATGGAACCAAGGGTGACCTACGGATCTCTTCTTTGCATGCGTTGTCTGTCCCTGTCCCTTTTATTAACTCTCTCTGTCACGCATACACACACATACACATTCCACACACACACAATCTCGGTAACACCTAGATAGTGCCCCTTACAGTCAGGATTAGACTGTACTAGCACCATTTTGTCTCTTAAGACACGTCAACCCCTTTTGTCCTGTCCCCTTATCAGATTCAGCAGTCTAGCCGCCATCTTGAATCAGGGCATGGTGCCCTATTCACGTGATTTAGCCGCCATTTTGAATTGGCTTGGTGCCTCACCCACGGGGTCTCGTCTGTCATCTTGCCCCTCTCATTTGTTCACCCCTTTCCCTTTGATACACACACATGCACACACACACACAGCCCATACACCCCTATGCCTAATACACACATTCACTGCTGCACACACGTTATTATTATTATTATTATTATTATTATTATTATTATTATTATTATTATTATTATCTGTTAATTGAATTGATATTCAATTGTTGTTGAGATCATGAACTGTAAATAAATCCTGTGTGCCCTCAGTAGTTGTTGATAGTGATAGTTGATATTATTTGTGTGTGAATTTATGGTAGTAGCTGAACAACAAAGGTCTGCTCGGAGTTCACCCTTCACTTTATGAACTTATGATTCTGATTCAGCTTTGATAATTTGGTTAATTGGTCCCTGGTAACAGAGTGGTGCCCTGTAATTATTAACTATTTTTAATAAAAAAAATTATACCAATACCTGACATTAAATTGTCAGAATTAATCACCAATTTTCCAAATTTACCCTCCTAGTGCACAACACACGTTACACAGCCCCCACCTAGCTGGTTAGCTCTCCCCAGCAACCCATGTGTCTATAACAAAGTCCTTGGGGTGTTTGGGGAGTGGACGCTGTCGTCGTGGCCGCTCAGGTGGTGGAGGATGGGCTTGGGGCTGGTCCTCTGCCCTTGCCTCATCGTCAGCTGCGGCCAAGGGTCGATAGGGGGCGAGCCGGTCACAAGGAAGCACTACCACCCGATTCCTCTTGATCTGCCTCACCCGTACACCACATCTAACAGTCTCTCAAGAACAGTGCAAGGTCCCATCCAATGGCTCATTAGCTTGGGGCAGAGGCCCTTCTTCCTCTCGGGGTTGAAAACCCAAAGTCTTCCCCCTTGGCACGAGAGTCATAGGCCCATTTCTGTCGGGACCCAGCTTCTGAGAGGGCTTTCCTGGTCAGTTTGTGCACCTTCTGCAGACGTTCATGAAGGTGGTAAGAGTAGTCCAAGCCAGGCTCACCGATCACCTCTGGTTCAGGAGGGGGGCCAAACAGCAAGTCCACAGGGGTGTGGAGCTCGTGTCCAAACATGAGGGCTGCAGGGGTGCACTTGGTGGACTCTTGGACCGCCGTCCAGTATGCCCACAGGACCAGAGGAAGAGGTAGGTCCCAGTCTCGATGCTGGCGGCTGGTCAGGATAACGTGTTGGGTGGCCAGGGTACGGTTAAACCGTTCCACCAGCCCATCACTCTGGGGATGTAGCGGTACACTCTGGGTCTTCCTGGTGCCCAGCTGTCGGCAGACCTCACTGAACACCTGAGCCTCGAAGTTCCGCCCCTGGTCACTGTGAAGTTCTTCTGGTGAGCCAAAGCGGCAGAATATCTCATTCACCAGGCACTCAGCAGTGGTGGCCTCGCATTGATCGGGAACTGCATAGCCCTCTGGCCACTTGGTGAAGTAATCCATTGCCACAAGGATATATCGCTTACCTCGTTCTGTGATTGGAAAGGGGCCCAAGATGTCGACAGCTACACGCTCCATGGGGGCTCGAACCTGGTACTGTTGCAGAGGGGCGCGCGAGCGTCGGGTCGGTCCCTTCTGGGCAGTGCAGGTGTCACATTGATGCACGTGGAGCTCCACATCCTGGCGATATCCGGGCCAGTAGAACCGGGACCGGAGTCGGAGAAGGGTCTTGGTGATGCTAGGTTCCTCTTTAAAAGGAGAGTTTTTCCTTGCCGCTGTCGCCAAGTGCTTGCTCGTGGGGGTTAGTTGGGTCTCTACATATTCAAGAGTTTGATCTTGATCTGCTCTACATGTAAAGTGCCATGAGATAACTTTTGTTGTGATTTGGCGCTATATAAATAAAGTTGAATTGAATTGAATTGAATCACCCTGAACTGCCACAGCCCTTGGCCAATGGAAAAGACAGTCTTTGGGCGTGCTTCTGGCGCTGGCTCCACTCGCCAGTAACTGCGAGAACCAGCAAGACCCCGCAATGTGGTCGAGGGTGTCATCAACTCGGGGCAACGGATAGGAATCTTTGTGCGTGACTTCGTTGAGCAGGTGGTAGTCAACGCAGTGCCATCTTTTTTTTTTTTTTTTTAACCAGGACCACCGGGTTTGCCCAAAGGCTAGTGGAGGGCTTGATTATGCCATTTCTTCGATATTTTGCTCCGCCGCATCTTGCTTGGCGGATGGTAGGCGGTGGGGCGAAGGCGGATGGGGTGTGCATTACTAGTGTCAATTTCATGTTGCACTAAGTTGGTGCGCGTTCAGTCCTCATTCCTGGCCGCAAAAATGTCAGTAAACAGGCCAAGTCGCTCCCGTAGCTGCCGTCTCTGATCCACCTCCAGGCCGTCGCAGCTCCTGTGGTAAAGGTCATCACTTGCCTGCTTGGTCTTGATGAATGCCGGTTGGGGTGGTGTGCTAATGGAGGAGCACCTCCACCTCCATTGGCTGCAATGCAATGGGCCCCTTGGATGGCGTTGCTGTGATGGCCCGCTGTCTTTGGTTGAAGGAGATGCTGTGGCAGGTTTTGGGTTGGAAATGCTGCGACTCGCAGTCCTTCCTCACCAGCGGAGTGGAGTGCCATGGACTCAGAACTCAGGTAGAGTGTAGCACTAGGTATATCCACCACAGTCCCCAACTTAACCAGCAAGTCCAGCCCTATGATGCAGGGGTCCTGTATGTTGGCCAACCAGATCTTGTGGTCAACTACATGGTTCCCAATAGTCACTTTGAGGAATGTCTCTCCTAGCATCTTGGCACATCCGCCTGTGACTGTGGTGATACGGAGCTTGGTGGACTTCCAGCCCCTTGGCCTTGGGCCATCCGTTCCGGGTAGGATCCCTGAGCGGATCAGGGAGATGGTGGACCCAATGTCCACAAGGGCCCTACAGGTGGTGCCGTCAATATCACAGTCCACATGTAGCCCATGAGTCCGGCCCAGGCGGCCAAGTCGCAGGTAGTTTTTGGCGATGGAGGAAGGGGTTGTTGCAGGTGGCAGTCCTCCCGTTGTGCCACCCCACTCTAGTTTAACCGTAGCTGAGGAGCTGTGCTTCTTGGAGCTGGTGCCAGGCAGTAGCGTGCAATGTGACCCAGCTCCCCACACCGGTAACACGCCTCCATGGGCTGACCGCTGTTTCTCCGGACCCCCCGTCGTGATTGTTGTGGGGGTGCACTGAGGGCTTGGGAGGTCGTCTCCTCATTGCTGCTCCCTCCGTAGTCTACTTGACGGGCCTGGTATCCCCTGCTGGGGTTTTGCTTCTTTGATCCCAGCACATGTTCAACCCGTTCGGTTTCATTCAGAGCCTCGGCCAAAGTCTTGGGTGCACACAGGCGGATGTGCCCCTTCAGTCGTTCCGGTCGTAGCCCCCGAACAAAGGCTTGGAGAGCGAGCTCTTCCTGTGCAGCAGCCGTGAAAGTGGGGTACCCCTGCCGTGCATGACGGCGGAGGTTTGCCATGTACGCGCCAAGGCTCTCCCCATCTCCCCTCTGGCAGCTGCCCAACTGATCCCGAAGCGATAATGCAACACTTCCTCCATAGCTTGCCAACTAAGCCGTTCCCGCGGTTGTAGATTTGTGAGGATCTGCAGGGCTTTCCCTTCCAGGGCAAGGGCGACTTGCACTGCTGTTTCCTCTGCTGACCAGTCATTGAACTGTGCAGCTAGTTGCACTTGGATAAGGTAATTTTCCGGTGACCCCTTCCCATTATAATGAGGCAGCTTCATCACACTCCGCCGGGCTCCGTCTGGCGGCGCTTGTACAGCTGGCAGTGGGGTGCTGTGGGGGGCACTGTTAATGGCCGCCGCCACGCGTAGGTGTGTGTTGTCGATCGTACTCTTCGGCAGCCAACGCTGGCGAACAGGTTGTCTCATGCTGGGTCCTTTGGCGGCGATTTCCACCCGCTGGTTGGGGATCGCCAGCTCCGTCGGGTTGATCCACCAGTTGCGCTAACGTTAATGGGTCGTGCGTCATCGGCGCGGTCTTTCTTCTCCGCGGGAGAGGACCTTCGCTGGCGTGTAGTCTGTGGATGAATTCCTCTATTTCCTTCAACGTAGCTGACATATTGAATCCCACTTCTAACAGCAATTTAGCACGTTAAGGAAATAACATATCCCCAAACAAGTTACAATATTCAGGGAGTGTGTGAGGCTTTTCAAATTCTAGTCCTAGGTGCAAATAAGGAGATTGTAGTGTCCAGACAAAGCAACGTGCACTTGTATGAAACCTACTGGTTTTGTTTGTCCTCTTGAAGAACAATGCCGGTAATCACAGGGTGTTTGCTGACAGCAAATATGGAGGTTAGTTTCCTCTCTCCTTCCCTGACACTCTGTCTCCTCTTGACAGTGTGGAGAGCTTATAGACCACTTTAGTTTAGAGATTCAAAACCAAACCCAGGCTGAGAAAAGGAAGCAAAATTGTCTGACCGTCTGTCTTCCTTCAGGATAACCCATCATAAGCCGGAGTGAAAATTCTCAAGGTTGAGATCTGTTTACAGCATTTGAAGTCATCATATCAGGTAAATTCATAGACAATTTAAATATGCTATCAACTAAGATATCTTCTATCAGCCAGTTTCTAAGACAGCATTATACATTCATTAATGAGGCAATCCCACAATGCCCTGTGGTGGAGCTATTCTGAAATGTAACTTCCAAGATGGTGGATAGTGCTGATACAGCAGTGAGCTGTAGAGTCAGTTTGAAATGATCCTTATTTTTACTCATGCATATTTTTCTTGAATTGTTACAAATAATAGTTCATCTGTCGTCTTTGTTGTATCAATGGTCATCTTACTCATCTTAGAACCTGAAGTTTTGTGACTGTAGCCTGAAAATTGGGTTTTGTGTTTACAGTTTTAAGAAAAGGATGGAGGGGTTCAAGAAAAGTGTCTTAGCGACTGTGAAAAACTGTGACATCATCTTGCTGTGACGGCTGCATGGAGTTATGGGAGCGGTTGTTCACCAACCTGCTGTTATTACCCCCTACTACCAATAGATGTCAGTTGATAGAGAAAGATAACAACCCAAAACCCAGAATGATCATTTTAAAAGGAAACGAGCTACCTGTTGGAGACCGTTCGCCTTAAGTGATTCATCTGTTAATACAACATAAAACACACACACAGCAGAGAGAATATGATGGCCTCATTTGAACTCAGAACAACAAACACAGCATACAAATTCCAGTGTTTCTCGTGCAACGCTGCCACTTATTCAGCACATATTCATTTCTTGATTTGCTGTGCCTGCAGACTGGCCGGATTTAATCACTATTGACAAAGGCCTGGGTCCACATCGAAGCAAAACACTTTGGATTAGTGACATCAAACTCTACAGACAAAACTAGAGATTGTAGGATGCCTGTTATCAAAGGGAATTATTTCTTAATCAACCAACGACAATCTTGACACATTGGCAAATAGTATTTGACAAAAACATCCTTTCCAATTTAGCATTCTGTGGCAGGCTGGAGTCCCGCCCCAACTCGTGATTAGCAACAGGACATGATGGGAATACCAATCAGTAAAGTAGCCCCCTCCAACAAGGAAGACACACAACAGATACACATACAGTACGGACAGGAGTCACCATATGCGGAAATAAACGCTATCCTGATTCACCATCTTTTGTAATAATGTGATAATAGTACAGTAACTGATGCCCTGTGAAGTGTATTAAATTATATTTTGGGTTTTTTTTACGTTTTTTTTGTGCTTTATCCAATGTTTTGCCAGTAAGACACTGTGGCCGCTATTTGAGCGATATATAGCGTAAAGTCTGGTGCAAGGCCGTGCCCTGTGCTTCGGGCTTGGCCAAATACATTTTGCTATTTAAGTTTTATATTATATATTATATTCTCGTCGTGGGGTGCAAAGAAGTTGGATTTATGCTCCTAATTAGTCATGGGTGTGTTTTGGGCCAAACATAATTGAACCTATCAGACATCCACCTGACATCCATTTAACGGCCACGTGCCCCTGGACGTGGTCCAGTCCTATTTAGACAGCCGAGACTGGACAAAGTTCTTCTCAATGTCAGACGGCAGACAGAGTCACCGTGCTGAGGAGTGTGTGAGGGGAACAGGAGGTCTGATGGGACTTTTTATTAGTAACCAACAGATGACTAGAACATTTTCCGTTCATTACATTATCGTCAAAGTTCATGCAGTAATTTTGTTAACTTAAATTTCTCTTATAGAGGACCAATTTTAATAAGATATTCATTATATTATATTATATATATTATGGTCAAAAGCCATGAAGTTGATTTGTTCTGTCCATGTTTATATTCCACCTTCACCGGTTTCATTTAAGTGGTTCGGATGTCTGTGGTACAGTTGTGTAAAGAAATAGCTGAACAACATATTATCTTGTGAATAAATAACAGTAATCTTGTGTTATACAGAATGTGAAAGTAATTGAGTGGGAATTTTCCAGTTTGTGAAGATTACAGTCTTTCTTTGGGTTAAAATGAAACTCTTTTATGAGTTTGATACATCCAAAGATCCACATATGATTCAGCTGTCTGCCCGTGGTTGGCAGGAGTTTTATCTTATAATCTCCACTCTATTAGGATCACATCTCTCCGAAGCATAAGGGCGACTGAGCGATGTCAATATTTTATTGACCCCTCTCAGCTGTAGCTGCAGTGATCTTGTTACAGGAGCAGCCTTTCTGAAAATAAGATCATCTGCTGGAGCTTCATCTCTTTTTTCAGATAAGAGTGTACATTTTCAGGTTGCATAAATTCTTAATGTGTCTCAAGGAGGTTTATATTATTGCTAAATCACAGGAAAAAAGTAACAATACCACAACTACAGAGAGAAATGGGGAACCTTCTGGAAACCTCATCAGCAAAAACAAATGATGAAACCTTGGGAGGGTCCCATGAGGACTTTCACAGAGGGAAGCTCCTGTTCAGCACATTCAGGCGTGAAATAGGCGCCAAGACTGGACAAACATGATTAACTGCCGATAACAAAATGGACCGTGAGCACAACGCAGAGAATAAATACAGGAAGAGGCCCAGGTGGCAGTGAGTCCTGCCACAGAGAGGTCTTCAGAGGGAGCCGGGACCGCTGAACACCGTCATCCAAAAAAAGTCACATTGGTCCGAATCACACGGAGACGAGGGCCAATGATGGTGGCCAATACGCTGGGATGGGAGAGACACCAGTTCCTGTGCAACAAGATCAAGATCATACTCTTGAATTTCAGAATTATGATCATGATGAAACTTTATAACAACCTG
>OMNV01008041.1:0-14487 GCA_900303265.1 Brotula barbata | reverse complement strand
GACTTCAAGAATGATGAATGGAGAAAATGCTGTGACCACCATGGTCTTCTGTGGACTTTCCTGCAATCCTACACGTCTGACCAATGACATCACACGTTTTGATGTCACATCTTCCAAACATTGAACCGCCTCCGGCTGGAAAATGAGTGACAGCCTGCTCATTGTGGTGTCCCAGTACCCTATTTTATATTCTATATGATGAAAAGAGGGATTTACACGTTTACAGAACACGATGCAATGAATTTATAATGTGATTAAGAGCATGAATAAACAGCTCTGATCATGTTCATATCTCAGTAAATATGCGGTGTACTATGATCATAATCACACAAACAAATAAACGTGTTTTAGAACATGTGGTTGAAATGTATCAGCTCTCCATTATATGGAGGTAAAGGTCGAATTATACCGGATATTATCTGACTTCCACACGGTTTGGAGGATAGATTTGAACTGATGAATCCCCATTTTCATCTGCAGGCAGAGGGACAGGTCTGTGCACCACCTAATTACACACACCTCTTCCATTTTGAGCCTCTTGCCATCTGTTAATGAACGGAGTCCCCTCCACGCGCTGCGTGACACAAATGTCCTTAGGTGGAGATCGCTCCTGGATTTTGAAAATGAAACACAACACAAGAACACAGTTTTGGTTTGGCACAATTTCTTACCAGAACTCCTGAAATAATCGGTCTAAATTGTAGGGAATAATCCTGTGTCTACCAGAGTGTCAGGGTGTTGTGAAACCTCATAGCTGTGTCTCATCTGAATCTTGCGGCGCAATAATAGACTTGATCACAGACGTGGTTTGAGTTGGACTAACTACAAACACATTCTGCTGAACCACGATAGCAATGAGACAACATTTTACAAGACCACTCCTCATTTTAAGACCTACACGCACACATTGGTGCAAGTGTACCTGGTTATTTACACAATGTGCCACTCTCATGAAATCATGTTTGTGTCATCCAGTCGGTCTTCATCGGAGAGATCCGGAGAGACACGCTGCAGCGCTATATAATAAAATGTTTTAACAAAGTCAAATTTAAATCTCCCATCCAAACTGAGGAGCCGAGGCCTAAAACATTCAACAAGGGGCTAGATTTAGCAGCTGAAGATGGTAAAATCAAAGAAAATTCATATAACTTCAACATCTAACATTCTAAAGACATGGAACAAATGTAATCTGCAGTTAGATACGCTGCCACAGAGGCCTGTCCACACAGCCCGACCGTCACAGACTTTTCACAGTCTTAAACTTGATGACAGCCAAACATAAACGGACGGGTCAACTGTCCTGTCCAAAGCTGCAGACATTCAGAATGTTTGCTTAGCAGCCCAAACACACGTTGCCTGTACCCTGACTATGTTTCTTGGATATCTGGACTTGATTTTGGTTGTAATAAACTTTATTATTCCACGCTGTAACAGGGTTACTTCCTCTTCCGAGTCACAAAGATACAACTAGACGTGTAGAGGTGTCAAGGATGCACACTCACTTACTTACTTACTTACTTACTTACTTATTTTTATTTAACTGTGAAACTTAAAAATAAAAATAAATGATGCAATACAAAAATACAACAGTACAAAACATCTCAGTGTGAATCTGGCCAGCAGCCCAGCAGTCTTCGTGACAGGACCCTAAATGGGTTCCTGCCTGATGGGCCTATCAGCTGCAGAGCTGACAGACACACCTGTCTCCAACTGATGAGATGGGTTAGCAACAACACGGCAGTCTTAGCATCACTTCTCCACAGTGACAGAGGCAAGTCGGTACAGGTCTGAATGTGGAGGAGAGGGAGCAGAGACTCTCAGAACGAACCTGAGAGTCCAAAGGAACAGAGAAAAGGAGAGGTTGAACCTTCATACACAAGAGTGGTCACTCCTCTTCATAGTGAGATGATGTCATTACAGCCTCTGCATGAACCATGACAGAAATGGCTGGAAGATCTCAGTCATTCCTACAGTTTCAAATCAACCAGCAGATTAATAAATAAAATCACAGCTGCATAAACACATCCGAACTCAGTCCAGGTGGGGTCCTGCCAGACACCTGTGACCCACAAATAGCAAAAATGGGGAAAGCAAACAAGTTACATTCCCAGACCTGGACTGAGAGCTGCAACATGAAGGTTGAAACAGGAAGCTCAGGGAGGCAGGACTGAAATATATTAAGAATGTCAAAAATGTCTCCATAATTCAGGGTGGGTCCAGCGAAAATCTGTGGATACCTGTTTTCAAGAGCCCGTTTGTAGTCTTCAATCTGAATGAGGAGACCACGTGGCAGTGTGATGACAGAAGGCTAGCGGAGGTGACCAGGAGGAGTGATACCTAGTGCTACATGTTTAAAGAGGTCTCAGTGTGTCTTTGAGCTCTGTGTCAATGTGTCAATAAAGTTTAACATTGACTGTGCTCGTAAGAGGAGAGTAAAAAATAAGCCACTCCCCCTAACATGAGGAGTTAGGGGAGTCATTGGGCTTCACAAATTAATAATACATCACAGAAGATAAGAAAAGTCCACATCAGGTTCATGACACACACCTGCCACGCCCACTTTTTGATGAATCCAACCTTTAATGAGGGTCCTTCTCATCAGCTTTTGATTTGCCAAACAAAATGAAGCCCAAAACTTGGACAGCACAGTTAAGGGTGCTGTGCACAATATCTGCCGCAAATAAAAAGAGGAGAATTGATGGATTGTTGCATGGATGAAAAGGAGAAAAAATAGTGCCAGCGGAGGAACGAGGAAAATAAACAAACAGAGGGAATATTTTTATCTCTCCTACCTGCAGTAGGAAGAGGAAAACCTCACAACAAAGTGGTTCCACCTCAAACTGGAAGCAAATAAAGACTTTCTGTTCCCAAGATAGTGGTGAGAAGTCACTGCAGCACATAGAGATGTGATGTATACGATGTCAGAGAGGTGGCCCGTGAATCCATGTGTGTACACAGCCCTCTAAATAAATGTGATCTCTGCAGGCATTAAGACTTTTAGTGTGGTCCCTTCGTCCAGCTCAAAGATAATAACATAAAATAAGAGAAACATAATAGTTCTCATCCCAATCGACAGTGATCTATGAGCTCTGCATCTCCATTGAAAACATACAGGTGGACAAGTGGAGGGGGGAGGAGGCCTTTCCGATCCACCTCTCTTAAAATTAACACACACACATATATAAAGTCAATCTCATTTCCCCTTGGGGATGAATAAAGTATCTATCTATCTATCTATCTATCTATCTATCTATCTATCTATCTATCTATCTATCTATCTATCATGGACGTGTGTGTAATTGTCCAATGCAGGTGCAAATCTTTTGAACGACAATCTTCTGAAACTAACTGAACCTGATAAAGTAGAGAAAAAACAGGCTGTGTTTGTAGTTCAACTAATAACAACACAGGCAAGCATCTCTAGCTGAGAGCTGCCTTAAGAAAAGAGCTCATAAACCCTCACATTCACAGTTCCACCAAATATAGAGGGAATTTAATTTGAGCTGGAGAAAGCCAAATAGTAAGCAAGCTCATAAAGCTACATACGAGGAAGAGGGAACGGAGGATGGACGTCTGTAACGGGACGTGAAATAAAAGCTGGACTGAATTATGACCTGGCCGGGGAGTGTCATCGCTCGGTGTGTGTGTTTAATTTATAGTCACGTTATGGTGTGAAAAGGGAAAACGAAGCAGCTCAATGTAAAGGCCTTCTAAGCACAACTGAATCCATATCCCAAACAGGAGAAGGGAGAGGAAATGAAACATCTACCCTCTGTTGAAAATGAAACAGCTGCTGAGTTACTGCCAGCATCTCACCAAGCCTGGGCAGGAAGCTCATCACACTCTTCACAACCTGTTGAAGTCGTGACCTAGTTTCCGTGGCGACCCTTCGGCGGAGGGGGACATCACCGAGTCATTGGTCAACGTGTTGTGGAGCCGAGCCGCAGATTGTCCATTCAAAGTGGACTCCACGTCTGAGAGACAGCCTCCCGACACTGATATAGGGACAGATGTGACCATGTGACCGTACGTGTTCCATGCACGCACAGCACAAACTATTTACAGATCAAAGGACACTTACTGACCGGATAATATAAATGTTCCAAAATTTAATTTTCTTTTTGGAGGAAGTGTTCAGGTGCCCAGCTCCCGGTTGGGTCTCAGTCTGTTCCACATCACGCGTCCTCTGTGGTACTCTGTGCTGCCTCTGAACTACAAGACGTCAGGTCGGACTGGACATGTTTCATATTGTAGCAGCCGCAGAGTCACAGCGTGAAAGGATCAGCCTGGTCCCATACACCACCTCGTCTCAGGGGGCACTGTTTAATCAGCACAACCAGCCCCTTTCAGCACTCCTTCGCTTTGGTCTAACTGTAATCGGAACTACAAGAAGGTTTAATGGAGCGATTTACAGAACACAGCAACATGGAATAGCAGCAACAATTCATCATCAATGAATTAAAGTGCACACATCTGATACTGTTAGTCCCACAGCATGCTGGGAAGTCTTGAAAATAACTAGACAAGCATATCATGAGAACCATGAAAGACCACGGCACATCCTGCATTGTGGTGGATTGGACAGCTGTCTGATCATGAAAACACGTTACATTTACACATATTTACATTCTTTGTGTAAATATTCCTGCAGGAATGTAAGCCGGACCCAGAATGTTGGACAATGTGAACCTGGAATGAGGACCTTGTCACCTTGTTTCCTCGTTTTGCTGGAACTCTTTCAGTTTCCTAGTTCCACTCGTCCTCCATCCATGAGTGTTATCTCTCGTGTGCTTCCATAAACAATTCACCTGTGTGCTGAACTTCCTACCGACAGACTCGGATCGGAAAAGAGATCATACACGTGCCCTGAAGTAAACCTGGACCAGCTTTGTCAAACCTCCTGTGATTGGATGTGATCCGGGCAGTCTGAGTCTTTAACCTAATGGCAGACTGTGCAGGTCAGAACTGTAGAGCCTTGTGATTTGTCAATATAGTGTAAACAAAGTTGAGTTTGATGATCCAAAGAAAAGCTCAGTCTAGCAGGTTGGAGAAAGTGGACTGTGGAGAAAGTGGAGAAAAGAAAAACAAATTCACAAATCAATAAATGCATAAAATGCTGATATTCAAATTCAATACCTATGCATTACATGTACAAATACAATTTCGTCCTAAAAATATTTACCTCAGTGAAGCAGAATCAGCGTGGGTGAGACCGTTAGATGCCCACACACCAAACACACCAAACACCTGTGGGCAGAGGTTAGTCTGTCCCTCTGGGAGCAACTTCAGGCTCTGTGGTCTGTTTCCTCGTCAGTTCAGAGCATTTGAAGTGATCCAAGTACCAGGCTGAAAAACATTAAGTGCAGATCCATGTCAAGGGCAAAGACCTTATGGTGTCTGTGTTTTAGCTTATAATGCCTCGTAATGCTTCGCCGCTAGGCGAGGACAATGTGCTGAACATGCAGGTAAGTCAGAGGAAAGTCATCCTCTGAGTTAAAAACATGAGTGCCAAAGAGCTGACCGTGTTTTGGTATCACACATTCATGTTCCAAAACTATAGATGTGAGAACTCGACCTATAAATCTGGGGACCACCAGCTGTATGGGAATGATAAAAAGAAGAGAAATCATGTGAAAAAAATCAGGTTAGAGTTTCCCATTTTTAGCGTGTAATATCAAACAGTTGAACATAATCTCAGTTAACCAAGCTTAACAACATGCAGATCAAATAATATGCAATATTGAAGTGGGATCTAAATCGGTGCCAAAACAACTTTTGGGACATCAGCAAGTGTTTGCTGTTGATTCTGGATTCTGCTGCTATCACCACATTGCTACCTACAGTGATTTATTCACATCCAAAAAAACAGTTTAAATATTCAACAGTTAATTTAACTGTGTTTTGATAAATACAAGCAGGGTCAAAGTTTCTTTCTTACCTTGGGAACTCCTGATCCACAATGGAAGATGGAATCGTAGGAGGTGGGCTTCTCTCGTTGGCCGTGTGTGGTTTTCTATGCATTTTTGCTGGGGCCAAACATTGAGTCAACTAAGAAATCTGTTAGATGAACATCTATGCTTGATAAGATTAGTTGGGCAAAGTTAAACTTGATATTTCAAGCACACCGAACATTTTACTTAAGCTTAGTTGAACTGACTGATGTAGCTACATCCTCAAATCATTTTTAACAGTAACTCCTCTTGTAATGAACATAAATCTCTTCATGCCCGTGCCCCCCAATCCGTGCCCCCCAATGCCTGACTGATCTCCCCCATCCCTGTCCTGGAAGCAGTGGTCTTCAGACAGACTCACCAAACGGAAATCCTTTACTGCAGCAGACATCTGTTCATCAGGGCCTAGGACCGGGGTCTGCAAACTCTACGATCAAAAGAGCCATTTTTGGACAAATATGGATCCACAAGCTGTCTTTGAGCCTTATAATGGAGGTAACACAGCCTATTAAGTCTGAATTATCAACATCAACATCACTTATATCTCTAAATGAGCATTCTTGAATAGGTCTTTGTCCCAATGGTTCCAGCTGCATGATCAGAACCTTGGAGAGCGCCGCAGCCTTTAACACCAGAAGTGGGGCTTCTCTGCTACAAATGATTATTTGTTATAGAAATCCAAGTTGGTATTATTATTATTGTTGTTGTACTTAAAGCTATCCAAACAGCTCACATGATTTGAGGTAGCCAAGTGTGAATATTGTTTGGAATCTACAATCTGGACTTTGGCACACCTCGTCAGGAGGGGGAATTGGAGCTGAAATTGGCTGAATAATCTGGTGGTGTGTGCTGCGCTCCCAGACAGATGGCTGTTTTTTATCAGTATGCTGCTGTTTGTCCCTCCTGATATGTGATTCATTATTTCAAGGTAAGAACACTTTTATAAACACTTTAAAAAACCAAGCTAAATTCTCTCTATCAGCCAAAATCTTGCCTGTAATAAAAACCTCTATTTGTCCCCTCTTTAGGAAAAAAGAACCAATTAGTTGTACCTTTAAAACTTTCAAATTACAATTCAGATTAATAGATTTTTCATTTTCAGCTCGACTGCCCCTGCAGCTCTGCCATTATCATCAATTAGAGGGTTCACTCAATAACACAAAGACTGGTTGTTTTTCCTCTAAGTGCACCGCTGTAACCCCTTACACTCTGACAGCGGTCACCAGTTTGTCCATGGCGAAGGCTCAGAAGAATCCACAAACTCTTGACTCTTGAAGTTTTGGGGAACGCTGTATAAAAATGTTTCTGTCCTTTACTGCAGGAACTCTTCGCTGAGGAGATGTTGGAACCAGAAGGGAAACATTAGTTGATAAACACAATCATTAACCCAGTCAACACACCTGGAACGCTGATGCTTTGTGTTTCCGTCCGCAGTGCAGTCGGCTAGCCGTCACCACATGCAGCGCTGCTGCTGCTGTTGTTCTTTGTTGAGGATTGCATAGCCGTCGGTCGGTGCGTTACTGTGTGCCCTTCTCTAAGGGACCTCCTTGGTGTGAAGTGACAGTGCTAACCATCAAACCACCAGCCGATTCATTGCTACAGCTGCTTTCATGGATTAAATGGTGTTTGGCGAACCATCTTATCGGTGCATTAGCACCGTGTGCTGTACTGGTGCGTGGATCAGGAGTCTGGCACAGAACCTGTGGCATATGACATACAGTCCTATCCGGAGCCCCGTGAACATCTGCTGGTGATCGGTTATAAACTGTTTCTAATTTGCTGCAGTGTGTGCATTTTAGGCAGCATGTAATTCAGCCCTGCAGGTCTTCATCCCAATGGGTTTTTGTGGTTTTTGACAGCTGACTTTCTACCTCCTACTGGATATCCGCTTCCATCCTCTATGCTATACATTTTTATACATACAACACTTATATTACCAATGCACTGCAACATTCATGTCATGCTATATGTACATTTTCTCAGATGAGTGATGTCAGCTCATAGAGGTCTATTACCAACGTATATTACCCATCAAATGTACCCTCCAAGTCCCAAATCAACAAATATTTGGTTTGAGTCTCTCATTGTGACTGAACCAGGGAAGTTGAAATGAAAATTGACACAGCTTAAAAAAAAAGTCTATCATTGTGTTTTTGTAACCTTTTTAAACACATGAAGTGATGTGTTTTGGTGTGTTTTTGCCTTTTGTGATTAAGCTTTGGGGTTATAAATGGGTTATTAATGGGACAATTCACACTTAATAAATCTGGACTGTTTTTTTCAATCAATCGATCAATCCAGCATGCTGTCCATATCTGCTTGATAACTTATTAAATTAAAGTAGAGGGTAGCTAGACTTTGGGTGCTGATTTTGGATTCTTCTGTTCTGTCCTTTAGATATTTCTGAGAGTGTCTGCAGACGTCCTGAGGAGAAGGTCAGCGTGTAACGTACAAACGTCTCTGGGGTGAAAATGTTCTCCACCTGTACTGAAGAGTTTCTCAGCCACGCTCCTGGACGCTGGAAATGCTGTGGGTTCACTGACGTGTCTTCCTCTATCCTTGCTCATTTAAATTACATTACTAGGAAAATGAGGTTATGCTAATGTGGCCTGACTGAGGCTCTAAAGCTGCTTTAAGGATGAGAGGTGAAGCCATCACAGATATAGATACCACAGATACCTTAAAATTCTCCATGGAATTTGAACAGCACCTCTTGGACTGACGGTGCGTTGACATGCTATTTAATGTTGATGTATTAAATAGAATCTAATACATTGTAAAATTAGACGACGCCACACTTGATGATGAAGATCTCAGTGGCTGCTCCAAGCTCGAAGAGTGAGGGAGAGAGGGAGGGAGGGAGGGAGTGGAGTGGGTGGTCTGGGATTTTACGCAGCTCATGTAATCATCTTGTTCGGTCCAGTATCTCAGCTGGGCCACTGTGAGCACGGAAACATGGCTTTTAATTTATCAATATGTCCAATGTGCAATAAATAAGTGACGCAAGTAAAAGGACCCTAACGTTCTATCACTGATGTCAGTTCATGTGTCCATATAGGCGTACTGGAAAACAAAGAAATAAAAGATGATCTGTAGATGATTATGAGTGTGAGTATGCACATCCTTCCCTTCCCTTATCTGAAAATAGTTTCATGCTCATTTGAAATAAAATCTATATTCACCTTCATATCAATTATAAATCCCAGATTTTTTTCCTTGATTTCCTTTAGACTTAGCTCTAACAGTGTGGACTTCTTACTTCATCAACGGGAACACAAGTGATTGCTGAAGGATAATCTGTTAAGAAGGACTCACTGTGCTGCAGTCAGGGTGCCGTCAGTACACCAGGATATCTGGAAGGATCCGGGGGAGTGAACAGGCGGATCCTGACCCAAAACTTCCTTTTTAGCTCAGTTTGGTGTTTGTCATGAGCTAAGCTAAAGGCTCCACGCGTCCTGAGATCAGTGACTGCGGCGGCAGAAGGTAATCTCTCTTCCTGTAATCTCCCAACTGGAAGAAGACATTCCTAAAGGATCTCAGGTGGAAGGCGGGCGACGTGATAGAAACAGATGAGTCTATCTCACGGATCAAGGTCCTTTGGCCTCCCCCAGACTGCCCCGCTCTGCCCCCTAACAATAATCTACTCACCAACACTGCTATGGCTCAGTGGGAGCATTGCAATTGTTTGAATCCTGGCTTTGGAAGGATAAGGAGGGCGAGAGATCAAATAAAATGATACGAACGACCGAGAAAAGAGAGGGAGGGGCGGGGCGACTCATAGGAGAGCAGAAATCAATAGTGAGGCGTTTTAAAAGAAAGTCTCTCATTATGTCGTACGTCACAATCGCAGGTGATAAACTGGCACTGAGCGGTGGTCAACAGTCTGTCAGAGACAAGAGGTGTCAGAGGTCACGGGCACTATCAATCACAAAAAACAGCAAGATGACCACCATCGGTACGACAGGGATAGATAAAGATTTACAATCTCCATTTGTGACAAATTGTACAAAAATAATTTGTTTTTTAAAAGAACTCTGCCTCTCGCTCATCACATTGTGGGATTTCAACGCTAAATAAGGAATTCAGTCAAAGTACAATATCGATGACTTTTCAAGGTGAGAGTATCAACACAAACCGGAGTGAAATATTTGGAAAAGAAAGAATGTAATTAAAATTCGGTTGATGCCCCAAAATGTCCAAACTGTCTGAAAACATTGAAGCTAGTTTGAAGTTTGCTAACTTATTGTTGAGCTGAGTTCGATCCCCAGGTGATCCATCGTGAGAGACTGTTGATGTGATTTTGGATTTTTGCATCCATTTGGAAGGGGTGGAAGTTGTTGTGAGTATTTCCAAAGTAAATACTTGGAGGTGAGAGATTCAGGATGTGAAAAGGAGTGAAAGATGAGGTTTGAAGGTCATTTGTTAATGTTCTCCATTTGTTTTGAAAGGGAAAATATGGGTGGGGGGAGGGGCGTGTTTAGATGAAAGTTACTCTTGTTGAACATTTGGTTTGAAGTTACAAGCTCAGCACAAACAACTGGTGAGGTTTCAAACACTGAAAATTTGAATGAATTTAATGAATGTAATTTAGATCTCAAGTTATGAGGGAATGGGAACATCTGCTTGGAACAACAACAGCAGTGTTTTGAAAATTTGATAATTTTCGATACAGGCATTAGCGGTGTAACGATTCACCAATTGCTTCGATTTGAATTCAAACGATCCAATTACATCGATGTGTAAACAGAAACGCCTTCCTCTAGTGTGACTTATCGATCGTATCGATCTGAAATCATTTTCAATGCAAAGATTGTATCGATGTTGAGAAATTGTGCTGTGTGTTTGGCACGACAACCGCTGGTGATGTGGATCTATTTTTCATACTTCCAGTGTAAAGAGAATGTCTAGTCTCCGCTCGAGGGTAGAGATTAATTTGTCATGGGGCTCCCCGTTTGAGACGTTCATTCTAGAACGCAGGCGGTAAGTTGAGAAAGAAAACCAGACGATAGATCGTCCTAGAAGTACCCATCTCTTACAGGAGCAGCACATCAAAAAGATCAAAAAGTTACTATATCGATTTCAATGCTATGCATCGCATCTTATCGCTCTAAAGGCACCAACATTGTCCTTGTATCGCATCGCCAACCACGTATCGTGACGCGTATCATATCGCTGGTAAAACACATCATTACACCCTCACGAGCATGCTGAGTCCAGTGATAGATAATCTATCCCCACAACCCTGAACAGGAGGAGCAGGCGTAGAGGACGGATGCATAAACGCATACACACACACATTAACAGACCGTGTAAATATACAGCAAACATACAGTAAGACGGCTCAAATCTGTCATAGATGATTAATAACAGCCTTGATGTTCATGAGTGCACGCGGACGTGCAAGGTAGCTGACTCAGCAGTACGAACTCGTCACGCAAATGACGGCTGGAGTTTGAAGATAAAAACAATATGGATTATAAAATACTGATCAATGCGGTGAGCTTGAAAAAACATGTTTTGAAAAGAACAAAAACTCGATGAGCGCCTCCTCAGCCCGGCCAATCAGCTGACACCCACGGCAGCCACGATAGACCAACCGAAGCCATTAAAAACCAGATACAACAGAACACAAGTTTGAGTTTGACAGAGCAGAGGAATGAAACCCACATTGTACACATCAACATTCACATCAAATCTAAATCTAAACACACACTCACACACACACACACACACACTCAGAGAGGGAGAGAGAGAAAGAGCCTGACTCACTGTCCATATTTCCACAGCCTGCTGAAGATAAACAAAGCTTTTGGCAGGATGTGGGCACCAGCAGCTCGGAGAGGAGAAGGAATCCTGTCCTGGCTCCCTGCCAGAACCCACAGGTCTTGGCAGATGGAATCAGGCTACTTTATCACCTTCCTTCAGACTCCACTAAATTCTCTGAGCAATCGCCACATAAACTGCCAACATTATCATAAATCTGACAGGCAAAACCAAAAGGGGAAGTTTTTCATCGGCTTTCATTTGCACGTCTGCCAACTTGACCACATCTACGGCCATCGTTGGTTTAAATGTAATCTGTTATTTTCACACCGAGGGTCCCCCACCTTCCTCAAAGCACCTGACGTGCACAAGGAGGAGATGAGATGAAACAATACATGTAATCTACGTGTAATGCATGGCTAACAGGGACAAATGTCAACAAATTAGCCATTTGTCCTTGGGGCCTGTTTGATTCCAGCCTGGGCTGCCCGTGATGAATCAACAAACATCATCTAATTGACTTCAGGCCAGCAGTGTGACTACACTAAGCCCTCTTTTACAGCTCACATTAAAATGTGCTCTCAGTATCAAACCATGTTGCATGCATAATGACATCTTGTGCCACGACTTGCATTTACAACCTGGAATCATCAGGCACGAGAGGAACATAGGAGGAAGTGCCATCAGGATCCTCCATTTGTTTCCGTGCAAATTTCCCTTTGTCGGTTGAAGGACGATTGTGTGTGAGTAACACTACCACACACTCCTCACCCCTGTAGCGTTTGCAGCAGTGAGGGCATGGCTTAGGTGGTAGGGTGGTCACCTATTGATCGAAGGTTCACCGGTGCTCCTGGTTACCTGGTGCTGTCGGTGTCTGAACGGGTGAATGTGAGGCAAACATTGTAAAGTGTTTTCCAGTGACTCCAGTCCATTCAGGGGTCCTTTGTTGTTGGAGGTAAGGAGAACAGACGCGGAGGGGTGTGAGGTCCAGTCTCTTCCAGCTCCTCCAGGGTCTTGGACACCACTGTTAGGGCAAGGACACCAAAATGTTCCTTTGTTGTTGCTTTCTACGGGTGTTATTTTATGAGATGATTGTGAGAATTTTCATTAGCGGTATGTCATATCATATTGTTCACAATATTACCGGTGTTTTGGGTTTTTTTTGCATGATAAAAGTTTGTCTTATATTGCGGCGTGACGAGACAGGACATTGTTGGTGTATATGTGCATTTCCTTTAAAAAAAATCTTACAAACGTGTCCCGCCCTCTCTCTTTCCCTCCCTCTCACCCTCTCTACGACAGGGTACATTTTGAAGCTCAGTAAGTAAAATAATTTCACCCGTTATTGAGCATTCTCTTTCATTTTCTCTCTTTTCTTCAGACAGAGGTACGAAGGCCCTCAGGATTGACAGACAATATAACTTTCCACAGTTCAGCTCTTAACCCGTCATCAACGAATACGTTTGTATTCGTGCCAAAACCTTAAAGTTGTAAACTTGTGAAGTGGCTTACCGTCTCTGATAAGTGGGAGAAATATTTATTCAATTCAATTCAATTTTATTTATATAGCGCCATATCACAACAAAAGTTATCTCATGGCACTTTACAGGTAGAGCAGATCAAGATCAAACTCTTGAATATGTAGAGACCCAACATTCCCCCATGAGCAAGAAAAAACTCCCTTTTTAAAAGGAAGAAACCTCGAACAGAACCTGGACTAGGAGGGAACAGAACCTGGTCTAGGAGGGCGGCCATCCGCCTTGACTGGTTGGGTTGAGAGAGAAAGTGTGGGGGGGGGGGACAGAGAGAGAAACAGAGAGCAACTGAAATAATAACAGTAACAAAGATGATGATTTATGTTTTACACATCCTTCATCATTTGTTATCCAGTTTTAGATCTGCATCATTATATTTTATTTTCTTATATTTACAAATGTTGAAGGATTTGAATGACTGTTCAAGTGTTGTGACTGCTCTTTTTTGTTTCTGATACAGTACATGACTCAGGTCGAGAATGTTTTGTTACCTTCAGCTATTTAAAATTTAAATATGAGAGTATTACTTTGTTGTTTTTTCTACTTTAACCGAAGGGAAATACTGTGTGAATTCCTTTATAGTTTGTCCTTATGCTGTACATTCGACAAAGTTCTAAATTCATTAATAAACCCGTGTTCAGTGTTAGATTGTCCATATTATCTTGAAAATCATCATCACAAAAATGTCTTCAGATGTGGTGATATTTCTTGTTATCGCAAAAATTCCTGGGAATATCGTGACATTTGAAGGCAATATCACCCACCCCTAATTTACATGGAATCTGAAAAAAATCACTGCATAAATACAAGGACAAGACAGACAAATACGCATATTTAAAATATAAACATTATTGACAGTGGTATGAGTGGGTGAAGACACTGTCAGCTCTTCATGAGAGTGATGGCCTGTATCTGTTCTGGTGTACAGTGAGCTGAGACAGGTGATGTCTAGGTTGTGACGGGTCCAGGATCATGATCCCTGCATGTTCCTTGAGACGAGTAAATGGTGGGGTGGGTAGGTTGCCACCAACGATCCTCTCGGCCACCTTGACTGTTCCTGTCTCGTTTGGTGTCAGAACCAAGCCACGCGATGATGGATGTGGACAGGATAGACTGGATTACGGCGAAGTAGAATTGAACCAGCAGCTTATTTCCCAGGCAGATGAAGGACATGTATCGTCTGCTGGGGCTTCTTTATCATGGAGGTGATGTTGAGTTCCCTCTTAAAGTCCAGGGAG
>OMNV01008040.1:0-11647 GCA_900303265.1 Brotula barbata | reverse complement strand
CTACTCCCTCCCTCACCACCATGTGATCTTTCTCTCCATCTCTCCCCTCCACCCTCCTCTTTCCCATCAGCACCCAGGGGCTGATGAATGCGTGGCCTCCTATTGATCGCGATGGGTGATGGATGATGGCTGGGAGATGAGTGATGGGGTGCAGGCAAAGGTGCCAATAAGGGGGCAGCCAGAGGGTGGGGTCTCCCCTACTGGTGCTAATGGGAGAAGACTAGGGGAGACAGCCGCTCAGCCCCGCCTTCTCAACCCCAGCCACACGAGGTGCTGTGTTTCTGCTCTGTTTTGCATTTCCCGGCCTGTAGTTTGATTTCTCCATCGTGTGTGTGGAGCGCAGAGTATTTCTCCGTGTTGACATTTGCATACACGAGCGTTTTACATGTATGTTTTGTGAGTAAAGCGTTCTTGTATTGTTGTGTCAGTGAATGTGTGCGGAAAACAGAGGGTGAGGGCGTGTGTGTGTGTGTGTGTGTGTGAGTGGTTGCACAGAGGCGAGGGTGTGCGGCGTGCATGTGTGTGGGTGGTTGCAGGGTGGGGGGCGTGGGTGAGATGGAACCAAGTGGTGGTTTATACGAAAAGATGATGGATGATGGGGCAGGAGGGGAAGACTGCTTCGCGGTTCCAAATTGATATCCCAGCAAATGTTTTTGTCTGCCGTGAAAAATGGTGCCGCAACTCTCATCTCCGCCGCTCCCTTACCTCCCTCATTCTCACCCCCTCTCCCCCTCTTTTCTCCCTCTGCTTGGCTTCTCTTCAGGCTCCTCTCTCTGCAGTGAATCACACCCTGCAATTCATTTGCCAACTCCCCGGCTTTAGTTGCCACTCCCCACTATTCTGACAGCACCTGATCATTGCACTGGCTTCCTGGCTTTCTGAACCCATCTTATACCTCATTTCCTTCCATCTCAGAACTCTCATTTGCCAGTTGCCATAGAAACCTGTCTCCGATTACTGTTTGTCACCCCCCATCCTTCATCTCTTTCTTTGTGTTGCCCGTCCTGGCACAGTATTTAGAGAAAACTATCTATCAGAGGAGACTATCAATCCTGAGCTATCACTGCAGCGAAGTAAATACTAAAAGTCCTTAGAAGAGAGCGAGAGAGAGAGCGAGAGAGTCTCTCTAATTGAATGGGGTGAAATGGAATTTTTGTAAAAGAGCAACCCATGTTACAGATATAGATTTTTAAATAAGACGATTACTTTTTACATTGCATCGGCAAATAAAGGCTGTAGGTGGAAGTAAACAACCTCCGTGACAACATTTTATACAGCAATGGTCCAGGAATACATCCAGGGGATCCAATAAAACATGCAATAAAATCACATTTTGGTATTTAAAACCCTAATGCGTATCTATTTTAACTGAAAATATGATCTCTCTCTCTCTGTATACGTACATATGTTCACCGAATGTAAACAAATGACAATAATTCAGCCTTTAAATTAAACATGTTAAGCATCTATCAGCCAGATGTATCTGAGTTTTTATAGATAGGTACTGGGCTATGATGTCATTCACTGCTCCAACTATAGACAAATTGCAACTGTGTAAAAACGGAATGAAAATCCATAACCCGAACAGAAAAGAATAAAATTCATGTTTTCACATTTTACAGATTTTAAAGGCTGTATTCTGATTATGACGAAAGAAATTATAGACTGTTATTTATTTTAACAAAGTCCCATTTTTAAATATTAGTTTAATTAATTTGTTGCCGGATTTTCTTATTTATTGAATTGTTTGCTATTTTTTTTAAATACCAAAGGTCCACAGTGGTTTATATTTTCCGCAGATTCTGCTGATGAGCTAAATCAGCTGTGCTCAGCCAATCAACAGCTGGGTTCACCAGTCTTAGTCGTTGATTTTTAAAAAGAGTCAATTCAGCCATAGCTCACTCTGGACTCAGGCTTTTTACACTGAGGCCTTAATCTGTTCATTAGTATGAAATGTAAAAGGTATAAATAATAAAGACAATGAATACAGAAAGATGAAAAGAGAAACCAGTGATGAAAAAAAATCTTGCATTCTCCCGGTCTGAAGGAAACTTTATTTCTTCGATACAGAATCAGCAAAGCGCACTGAAGAATTTAAGCGAGGAAAACCCCCTTTGCTGCATCACCAAATCACCACTTAATATCTGTTGATTTTTGTCTAGCAACACTATGACCTGCAGTGCAGGCACTCAGTCAAATGTGCTGACAAATCTATCCTCCAAACTTTAGCAGTCTCCCTAAGTCTACCAAAACTCTTCCAAACCCCTTATTGCTGTAATTCAGGAAGTAAGGCTGCCACATTCACACAGTGGGTGCCTCTTTGACAGTGGCGTTTGTTTTATGGGCTTGGTGAAAGTGAAGTGTTTAAGGATGAGAAATGAGAGAGTAATGCAGTGAGAAAGACATGAGAGAGTGAAGAGACAACAGTGGGATCACAGGAGCAATAGGGATGAGCTCACTTCTTTTGCTGCGCTTAAGGAGAGAACCATCTGCAGGAGAGATTGCGCCTCAGATTAGGAGTGAGGCAAGGCTCCAGTGGAGAGGATTACAGATACCAAACAGAAGCAACACTAATAGAGGACTATCCAGCTGCCTGCAACCAGCTCAGACAACAAACAAGCACACACACGCACACGTACACATACACTACTGCACAATAAAAATTGTATACTCCTCACATCAGGCACTAAATCATGGGATTTGGTCAGTAGTCCAGGGATCAGCAGCAGGCAATGGGCCAAGAGCAATATTTGAAAGATAAGTGATAAATGTTTACTTATGTATAAACTTCATAAATCAGGCTCATTTCTCGCCCTCGCCGTCCAGGCGCTGGAACAACTTGTTAATTTGACTTTTACACCACGGGCGCTAGTGCTACCATGAAAATGTTTTATCGTGCGAGATCAGATTATCAATTAGACGGCACAGTTAACAACGTGATTAGGAAAGTAGATAAAAAAAAGGAAAAATAAAATCTGAAGCTAACAATAAAAACATGTATACATAATGTAAATATAAACATGTAAATATGATCGCTTTTGTTTATACCTCACAGAGTCTTTTCACATGGCTGTACACGAGACCAAAAGAGTCACATGACGCAAGGTGTGAACATCTCTCAAAGAATAAATGGTGCAAACAAGATACCTGAATCCGCCTCAAGAGTCAGATGTTTACTGTATATCCAGTGACTTGGTTGCCATTTACATTTTTTCAGGAGTTGTGACAAACATAAGAGTGGTTAGAATCCATGTTTTCTTCCACAATATGTCATAACTGTAATCCTCGCCGCCAGTCGGGGCCGCCCAGTGAAGAGACCAAGGAGCCTGCTCCCATAAGACCAATCTCTCTGACATCTGGGCCTCTGCCTTCTCTGGGCCCGAGACAGATGTCGGATGATTGTTAAGCTCCCGGGGTTCTCAGAGAAGGAAATGTCAGAGTTGCTACGGCCACTGGTACCAACCACGCTTAAACCATTTGACTGAATGGAAAGCTTTGACACAGATTGTGAGGTGAGTTTTGAATGGGTTCAGTGGATGGTTCTAATTAAAAGTGTCTAATGGAATTTGGCTTTCATATGCCAACCAAAGCCAAGCCTGCCAGTTTTCCACCCGAGGAAACAAATGATTCAATAAAAGACTGAAAAGAAAGAAATTATTGCGACACAACTAAATGGTAAGAAGATCAGGAAAATCAGGAAATAAGATACTATAGAATGGAGGAAAAGTACAAAAAATATTGATTTTAGGAAATATTTATGATGAAAAAAATATTCCAACACATTTTTGATTCCAGTTTTCACAAGCCAAAATGTGTCATACTACCAGTATTTGTGCTTTTTTTTTTTACAGTGCAACTTTTTTGTTGGCAAATGGAAGGCAAAAAAAAACTGCAAAATGACATCAGACTCTACAGTGTGAAAGGTTTAGCAACCAAGTTTTCATAATTCTCTGACACAAAATCAATCAGGATGATAAAAACTTCACAACAGTCAAATATTACCTTTAATGACCTTCTTAATTTGCTCAGTGACAGAAACAAAAGTCAAAAAGTTGTGAGTCTTTGACACAAATTTTAAGGTAAAGGTAACACAGGCCTCTGCTGCATCATCATATCCATGTTGACACCGATGGCTTCATTTTTCCCACCAACAGAATGACCTACAGTGTAAGACATTCAGTCAATGGAAACGTGCTGAAACTCCTATCAGGCTCGTTTCTTCTCTGCAGATTTACAGTTGGGGGTCAGAACTCTTGTTATTCTCAGTCCCAGCCGATTTATGGACTTTAGGCGAGTGTATGGTCAGCCACTACTGAAATAATTAACACGTCGCACACACTCACGGACAATTATGACCATAAAACCTCCTTATGTAATTAATAAGAATTAAATGGCAGGGAACACACACACACACACACACAGCATAAACACATGTAAAAAAATAAATATTTATGGATGCACATTTGATACAAATCTATGGAATTGCAAACACGCAGCGATACAAATGCAATTTCACAATTACTCATAGACGTACAGTAACATATATAGTCAAAAAGACGATTTACTTTACTTTTGAAATGTTTACTAGCTTCTTTATCAGCATTTAGCATTTAGTTTTCTCCATTTATAATTGAATATTACTGTATATGTAACATCTATATAGCATCAAATAAAATACAACATTAGACAACAGTAAAAATCTGCAGGCAAGAATATGTTATTACGAGTATGTGGTACCCTTGTGTAATGTATGTGTAAATGTGTGTGAGTCTGAATGCCTATATATATACATATATACATAGACTGTATGTATATAGTATATCTACATGTATACACTGTGTATGCACAGTGTGTATATATGGATATACAGTACTCTTCTTTTTGATATATTGTCAATAAGATACCGAAAGCAATTTGAGTGGAATTTGTGTTCTTCATGCTATTATCATTTTTGTATTATTATTATTATAATTAGTAGCTGTAGTAGTAGGAGGAGCAGTATTGGTATTAGCATTAGCATTCCTATTGGCATTAGCATTAGTATTAGCATTTGTACAAGCAAAGTTGCATTATTAGTGGTAGTAGAAGTACTTGTCGTAGTAGTATAAACGCACATTAACATTGAAAACACATGCTCGTTTCCACTCGTCATCCTTCCTCAGATCCACCCTTACTTCCTTTTTGTTTCCTTCTTTCCCTCCATTCCTCTGCTCGTCTGCTTTGAAACCCCTGACATCATCAATTTATGGGATTTTCATTATTTTGTTATTTCAATTCATTAGATATTCTGTAAGGAACTCTTGCGCTTTACTTTTGATTGTAATGTTTACCTCTCTGATCCAGGATTTGATTTATAATTTGTCCATGCCACAGTCTGGTTCCCATGGGGATGGAACTGTTTATGAATTCCTACATAGCGTGTCATGAGTGCTCTAAAGATGCTAAAAGTCAACCCATCCTGTTCACCCCATAATGTCCACTTGTCTCTATATAATGGCCATGATATAGTTTGATTGGTGGATTAAATACTTATCCCTCCCCTCAGTCCGCCTTATTGATTTTCCCCGTCCCTCTAGCCCCCCTCAACCTTCTCAACCCCCTCTTAAAGGTGAGCTGAACACAGAGTCTGATAAATGGCAGAGGATTGATTTGGATTTAATTAACAATTTGCTGGAGACTCTTTCTCTCTCCTCGCTCTACACCCCACTCCACCCCTCTCTTCTCTCTCTCTATAAGGTCTCAGAAGGCTTGTGAGACACGCAATGAGTGGAGGAGAGGTGATGCATGGGTAATTTATAGTCTGATCGATAAGTCCTGGCCTAACATCTAAACTGCCAGGATACGAGGGCCGGAAGGACTGTCAGGGTTCACAAACAGGGAAGAACGTGGATGTTGAAAAAGAAAAGAGACTGACAGAGACTGATAGAGGAGACAGAACATGGGGACGGGGACACAGAGAGGAGTGGGGGAATCACAATGTCAGAGATTAAAAATAGAGGAGGGGCGTCGTCAACAAGGCAAAATGGAGACGCCAAAGCCAGAACATGATCATCATACATATGAAAAGTCTGTTTGCTGTGTGTGAATAAGATTTGAGGGAGGATTGAGGCAGACAAAGGTAGAGGAGATGGCTAGAACACCATATTCCACACAAAAAATTCCTCTGTACGGTTTATTGTTATTCTGAGGCACATCCATCAGGGGGCAACGCTGAGTTTAAGAGACACGCCATACAGCAGAGCACAAACCCATCGGAACGCCACGG
The DNA here is from genome assembly GCA_900303265.1 of Brotula barbata. NCBI lineage: Eukaryota > Metazoa > Chordata > Actinopteri > Ophidiiformes > Ophidiidae > Brotula > Brotula barbata. The sequence continues at coordinate 5,382 of OMNV01008040.1, read as the reverse complement.
CGAGCCATCCCGAGGAGCACAGCAACACCTGTCTGCGCTGCACAAAGACGCCAATTCTATAAAATATTTCAGGACCGAACAGATTCTCGTAAAAATAAAGCATTTCCCAAATGCGAGCAGAAAGGTCTGCAGCAGGTTTAGGACCTGGAGCAAGGTGAGAACAAAGACAATCAGCCCGGGCTGCTGATCCCACATGGGATCCCTGGACACTGACACACAAACCTCCCTGTACATACCTCCTCCAACATTACATACCCACCCACCTACACACACACACACTCGCACACACATTGACGAAATGGGCCGCTGAGTGGGCACGGTGTGGGATGAGACCACAGCATTTACAGCCCTCCCCATAAAAGTGTTTTATAACATATCTTGTAATGCAACACATTAAGGGTTGCTGTTGTTATTTCCAGCAAGGTCATTTTTACCCCCTTCACTGTCTCTGCAGCCCTGAATCTTTCAGTCTCGATCTCTCTTTCGCTCTCTTTTCCATCCTCCTCTTTTTTAGCATGACACAATGTTGTTATTGGACAAATACAAGTGATGGCTGTATCACGACGAGATTATCTGTAGCATCATTGCATCTTCCCATATTCTTCACGTGTCAGCATATGGACGTGCAAAGATAGGTGTAATTATTTTATCTTTTGATTGAACTGATGTGCTTACCTCTGTATTGATTTGAATTTTTATGCAAAATATGTATGCAAGATCTCTCTCTCTCTTTTTGTTATGTTAGAACAGTTTTGGATTATTATTTGGTCAGATTATATTTTCTAGGATTTTTTTTGCAGTATTTTTCATCAGTCAGCATCTTAACAAACACGCAAATACACTGTAGACTTTATTATTCCTACCTTCATTTTCAAGTCAATGGGCTTTTCTGGTAATCCCATCAGTTCGGCCTTGGCCCCTAAAGCCACAAACCTGCTCTGGCTGCAACCGTAATAAAAATAAAAATATAATCCAGTGTTTAGAAGTATGAGATTTACTTGTTGGGGTACAGAATTCATGTTGGATTACAGTGGCCTGGTCAAACTCAAAGGCAGTGGACCCTCATTGACCATCAAGGCTGGGTTCCAGTTTGGGATTATAAATTGTGTAATAGTGACACAACAAATAGCTTCATCTTGATTTAATGCGGTAATCAAAATTGATTAATTCATGAATGAAGTTATTAATTCACAAAAACGTACAGATAATTATTTATGTGTTGTTCTACAAGCTGATGTGTCTTTGAGTGCTTTTGTGTGCATGGGTGTAAACCGTATTGTATTGTGTGTTTGTGTGTGTGCGTGTGTGTGTTATTTATGGCTAACAGTATTTGAAATGATAGAACAGGAAATTGGGATGCTTTTTCATTTTTTTTCATGCTTCCTATTTTACGGCAGCCCTCTCATTTCTTTAATACGCTCTAAAATGTAAATCCGTATGCACACATGCATCCTGGACAATGGCGCCGATGTGAATTTTATGTAAAACGTACCCATAACTCTAGTCGCTCACCTAACGTATGACTCTGTATGTAATTTCATTACGTAAAAAGGGTTTTGTGTTTGTTGGTGAGTGGGAGGTGTGTGTGTGTGTGCGTGTTTAAGTGGTTGGGGGTTAAGAAGATAGAAGAGGTGATTATTAGTAAAGCCTTATGTTTGTCTCATGCATGTGTGTACACTTCATGTGTGTGAGGATCACACAAAATGCAAAAAGGACCAAGGATTTAAATAAAGGCGAGAATTGCAGGCCAGCAATCTAAATATGGGTTTGAAAAAGTCTGATCCCAATAATTTCCAATATTCTAAGTAATGTGAAGGAGAGGCCTCCACCTTATCGGTATTATTATGGGATTTTCAATACAGCACTTCCACACTATGCCATAAAATGAAAATCTATGCTATATATTGTGTTGCATTATTATGGCCACTTTCATACAACCTTATACAACACAGCATGTTTTATATTTAGCACTTCATGCTATGATGGTGACGACATGCATGCTGTATACAAAACATACAGAATATTTGTGTGTGAAAATGCAAAAACTGTAATGTTGGAAGAAACAATGAGTCAAAACACAAACATAGACTTATGTTGCATATACTGTACATACAGGACCAAGGCTTCAAAACCTCAAGTATAAAATGTATTATGTATCTTAAAGGGACATTATTTTGTTTGGAGTTTTGCTTTTTACATTTAAAAAGGTTCTTAATATAACTGTACCTGAAGATGAGATTTTAATCCCATGCAGCACTTTGCTTTGAATACACTCATCCAATCAGTTCAGTATCTTTTATCTATTATCTCTCTTCCTACACTCTCACACACAAACAGAAACATACACATCCCTGCACATGTTTATACACACCTTTTCTATTTGTAAGGCCCTGCCCATCTATAATGTTGAAATCATGCTCTGCTGGTATTGATCGACAGGGTTCAGGGTGATGAGCTGTGTGTGATGGCAGCTGATGCTGAGTGTATGTGTGTATGTATTTCGGTGGTGTGTGTGTTTTTACGCGTCTTTGTGTGCGCATGCAGTGCCAGACACTCCAGTCTATTGGATTGAGATTCATTCGCTATTTAAGGGTCAGGGTTCGGGCCACGTGTTCGCTGTATGCTCCACTGATCAATACCGCCGCCACGCACCCTGCCTGACCCCAGCATTTTGTCACCGTAAATCCCTGAGCTCCCTTTTCTCCTGTACGTCACCCCTCCTCCTCATCCTCCTTTTTGCTTCTTAGGTCATTTAAAGAAGTGATGGAGTCAAGGGGGAGCACTTTGTAAGATCTAAATATATTTAATGTAGCTGGGGATGACTGTTTGATGAATAATGCTTGGAGATTTAACTGTATCGTCCCAGGAGGGACATCATGAGAACCCAAGTTTGACTTCTTCATTATCTGATGACGGTTTTTGATGATAGCACGATGAAGCTATCTTACAGGTAAATCACACAAATTGTCTTTTTTGAAATTTTTTATTTCACATGAGCGCAAAATGTAAGGACTGCCAGTCTGTTAACTAGTATAGTAAAGTAAAGCTTTTGGTATTATCTGTTTTTTTGACATAATTGCTGTGAATAGACAGCTAGTAAATATTACAGGAAATACAGCTGACATATTTCTTGGGACACCGTCAGCACAGGGTGAACTACAAATGCATTATCTATTAACTTACTGTCAAAATAACTTTATATGCTAACTTACATTTAATATTTATATTTGTCTGAACTCATTTTGTCATTTTGGAAGAAAATTTGCACATTAGTATACTCTTAATGGTATAAAAAGCAGTTTTGTGTCATAATAATGATAGTCAGGTAGTAAAAATAGTTATAATAATAGTAACAGCAATAACAATAATATGTGAATAATAATTACTATGATATTTTGTTATCAGATGTAATTGCACGTACAGTCATAAATAAATATCAACAAAATATTAATAAATATTGCTGCTTTCATTTTGAAAAGAATCCTTATGAATTATGCATGAGCCATAAGCAGCTAATGTAAGGATACATGCAAACAAGTACACAGAGCTCTTACACTTCCCCAGTGTCCTTCACACATCCTTCATCCTGCTCCTCATTCCACACAAAATGCAAACACGCTGCCCTTTCACCTCCCATCACTTCTCCTGCGTAGCTCCTCTCTCCACCTCTCCTTCCTTCCCTCCTTCCTTCCCTCCATTTTTGGACTGACTGTGGCAGCCGTCACACCGTGAAGACGCGTTTCCCTGTCCGCTTTGATATAGTAGCACAAGGTTCACTTGATCACCAAGGTCAGGGACGGACAATCTATTCAATCCACTCATTATTATTAGGGGTATAAATAAATTTGGATAGGAGACTGAACCTTGAACTTTGAGCCTTTACCCTTGGTTGAAATTTATCTTTTTACCATTTTCCCCGTTGCTTGCTGTACAAAAGTGTCTCATCCTCCCTCCCTCGCTGGCTCTGTAGTTGTTTTGGTCTTTGGTCCATGTGTGAAGCAAATCCATTAAGTGGATGAAATGGATGCTGCCACTCTACATATGCAATTTTCTGAATAGGATTTACCTTATGGACAAAATTGAAAATATTTCCATCCGCTACAGCTAGAGCCTCCAATTCAATTTTGGGTAAGATTTTATGGATAACACACCACCGGCGTCAACCTCATTTAATGTAAATACTTAAAATGATCCAATATTTTTACAATATTATAGATGTTAATATGAATAATGCACTGCACTGAAAGGGAAAAATATCAACACAATATCAGTAATGTACTGTGTTTTTAAAAATCACATTATGATAATTTATCGTTATCTCATATTTATAGGTTAATATTATATTATAGTATTCCTGCAACCCTGACATGGATAAAAGATATAGATAATGGATGGATGGATGGATGGAGGATAGATACATGGATGGATGGATGGATGGATGTATATATGGATGTATGGATGGATGGATGAATGGATGGATGGATGATGGACAGATACATGGATGGATGCATGGATATATATATAAGTATGTATGTATGGATGTATGTATATATGCATGTATATATGTAAGTATGTATGGATGGATGGATGTATATATGGACGTATATATGTAAGTATGGATGGATGGATGGATGTACTGTATATATCTATGTATGGACGGATGTATGTATGTATGTGTGTATGGATGGATGGATGGATGGATGGATGGATATTCCTGAAGTTCACCACAACCCTGACATGGATGAGCAGTATAGATAATGAATGGATGGATGGACGGATGGATGGATATCATGGATGGATGAATAGATATTCCTGAAGTTACATTTAGACGTCATTAGGTTGCGGGTCAGTATAAATATCGTGTTGAATCCATGACCTGGGGAGTTGTTTAACGTAACACCACAAACATTAAACAGAAGGTCTGACTACACCATTAAGGTTTGGTTACAGCATGTCAAACGAGAAGTTGTTGTGGTTTCAATAGACTTTGGGAGAGATTCCTTTCAGTGCTGTTGAAACATGTATGCTGGGGCTTTGTGTGTTTGTGTGTGTGTGTGTGTGTCCGTGTGCGTGGCCCCCTCAGAGTCACAGCCTGTAAAGCACATAAGGCCTACCTTTTCAGATATTAATTTAGGCTTAAAACCACAGCACACACTGTACGCTGCCTCTGTCCGTGTTAACAATGGCTCAGCGTCTCCCTCTTGTCTTTGTCCCCGATCTCCTCCTCCCTCCCAACCCCCAGAAACCAAATTATAAAATCATCGAGAGCATGATGAGATTGCTGCTCGGTTATTAATCTTCAATAAATACATCTTGACCCAGGGATTAAGTGTATGCCCTCTCCACCCTCTTGTCCTCTCCACCCCCTACCCCCCCAACCCA
>OMNV01008039.1:17234-29601 GCA_900303265.1 Brotula barbata | reverse complement strand
TGTCTGGACCGTTGTTTTTGCTCCTCTCATTCTTTCTTTCTCTCTTCCAGGCATCTTCTGTCTGTCTTCAGTCTGCTCTTCCCTCTCTCTCTTTCTCTCTACACACACACACACACGCACCGGTGTGTGCATCTTAATCTAATGATAGTATCAGAAGGCTGTTATGCCTGATGATGCGTTCTCATCTCTACAAGTCACATTATTATTGCACTTCTGACGAATACCTCGGGCAGTGAAGGTATGGAAGTGTGTCCTTGTGTGTGTGTGTGTGCGTGCGTGCGTTTGCCTATCTCCTCCGCTATGAATACATATCTACTTTATATGCATGTGTATACTGCATGGAATCATTTGTTGACATAAATTGTCAAGATTTTGCATCAAATTCCGAGCCCAGAACCGTTTCTGTCTCCTTCCTGTTTGCAGTTCAGATCATCAGTTGGAGTTTGTTTGTTTACAGAGCCTATAAGATGGAAAATGATGAAAATGACAGGATGTCACAGGTACAAGGCAATGCTGCGCTCATGCATATTTGTGTGGGTGAAAGGCTGAGTGTGTGTGTGGCCTTACATTGTACCGTATGTGTTCGGAGAAGTGCCTGCGTGTGTCTAATTTCCATGTTTTCCTCTGCTTATTTTTGATGTCCTGATTAGCAGCGTGCACTCTTTGATCGCGTAAATCTGCTCAAACTCTGCGTTTCCCAAGGCGCTGCCACGTGCATGCATACTGTATATTATATTATATTAAACACACAGGCACACACGCAACACACACCTCCGTCCCTCTAATCAACTTTAGGATTGAATGAGCGAGAGAGGGAGGAGAGGGGGGTTCATATAGCTTAAGAGCCAAAAGTGAGAGAGGCTTAAAACGTGGCATGTAATCAGAAACTCATGCATACCAAAGCATGCGGACCAAAGCACAACGGAAGCCCATTACTGCTCCAGTCGCAGCAGTTAATGGCAAAACTATTGAACAAGCTCAAAATAAATGTGACCGCTAATCAATCAGCAGAGTAAGATGTGGGAATACACAGCGACAGGTTTGAGCACCTGTCCCACTCAGTGTGTGCACCTTTTGAAATGTGCCGCCGTTGTTTGCTCCTGATCGATTTGGCAGATTTCATGTTTTGGAATCGTAAGATGGTGATTGATTGATGATGTCTGAGTTCTGCTGTTTCCATTGTTGCAGTCTGATGGTAGAAAGTCAAGAATTTGTGTGAAAGGCGACTGTAGACCTCCTCCTGCTCTGCTGTAACATGTTTGACACTCAAAAATCTGGTCCCTGGTGGTCCATGCAGGTATTGCAGGTGGTTTGCGTTAATCACTTCGTGGATGTCATTTTAACGCCAGAAGCAGCTACAACATTGTAATGTGTTTATTTTGTGAAGTTTTGATTGGGCTGTCAGCCAAACCCCCTTCCCCCTAACCTGCCCCACGACCCCAGGGGGGGTCCACGGCCCTGAATAGGTTGGAACCCCGTGGTGTAGATTGACTAATGCTTTTTTGTGTTCTGTGTGTTCTGTGTGTTTGTGTTGCGATATAATCCACGGGCTTGAATTCACTCTGTGTGTTTGTCTGCCTCTTCTCATTTCCTGCTGGTGCACGCATTATCTTTACATATACTGTAGCTGTAAATGTGTGTGTGTGTGTGTATATGTACCCTGCCTATGTGCGCAACAAATCCCTTCAGTGTGACGGCCTTAAGCCCTGAGTTCCCTCAGAGCCGCTCTGAAGAGACAAATCCAGAGGCTTAGGCAAACTACACACACTTACACCTGCACATAACGCATGACTGCCCTCGTACGCACACACACACACACACACACACATATGCTGTCATATTCACGTAGCCTCTCTGCTGTTTTCTGACTCCCACGCACACCTGAGTCTCGGCCCTCTGTTCCACTCTCTCACATCACTTTCTCTCTTCTTCTCTCCCTCTCTCTCTCTATTTCTCTCCCTCTCTTCTCTTTTTCCCTGCTTTGCAGTCCTGGGTTCACTGAGGCGTCAAAGCAAAATGGCCTCCTTGTGGAATGGAAGGCTCAATGATATCGGAAACACCACGCTGAGGACTGAACACACACACACACACACGTACACAAACACACACATGCAACGTGTCAACGCTGCCAAAGCTGGTCTGAGTCATTGTGCTACATTTCCCCCCTGCGCGGTGGGAACGACCATATGCGGTCGTGTGGCTACGCTCGTGCACACGTGTGTGTTCCACGTTTGTTCCCACGTTTCAATGTGTGCTATCCCGACGCGTGCACGTGTCCGCTCGGGCAGAGCCGAGCTGCTGGCACGTTTGGTCACGGGATGGCAATCTGCGGGCCCAGAAGTGAAATATATCCTTGCCCGGGCACGGTTGGCTCCTCCGCAGGAAAATGAGTTTTCATTTGCACGTAAAATATTCACAGATGCAAAAACTTAAGTGTTTTCCCCCAGAAAATGATGAATGCAAATCTCCACGTGCGACTGCAGGAATTCCCCCGCATAATTCAGGTTCGCAAAACGACATGATTCTGGAGGAGCTAATCAGAAAAATATTGAGCAATTAACATTAGGTAATCATTGTTTTGCACCGATACGTTTGAGAACGAGCCTCTCCACGACTATCCTTCAACTAATTAAACTGCCTACTTTTGAATGAGCGTAATTGCCGGCGCAGCTGTCTGTCCGACTGCCAGGCAGCGACAACTCGATAATCACCCTGACTGGAAGCCATAGGGATGTAAAGCTGAGAATCATTATCCAGCTTCACTATGGTGCCATTTCTCCACGGTCACACGGCGCCTGTCGATGTCAGATTTGGGGTCCTCTTAGAGGGAAGCAATGCAGTAAATTAGCTCCTAAACTGGAAACTTTGTGAGAAACTACAGGAAAGGAGTGCAGTTTGTAAGGGGAGCGAACTGTTTTCAGTGTGTCTTCCTTTTAGTCTTTGTTGGTTTGGAATCAAGGTGTGGTGTCACAGGAAACATACTTCTACGGCACACTTCAGTAACTTTTAGAAGACTTTTTTACTGTAGTGGAAGCATATTGTTACTTTTATACACAACATATCTGAAGGAAAATGAATACTTTTACTTCACTGTTTGGTTACGGGTTACAAAATGAATTCCAAAATATGTATTTTTTTAATATTCAGACTGGGAGATGGACTTAAGACTGAAGAATTAGATCGATGTTTATTGAAAGTGTGATGGTGAAATCACAACGACTCTACCAAATCTGTTTGAGATCTTTATCTTTACTTTATTGATATATTGAAAGTTTGAAAAGCTTCATTGAAGTGATTGGTAACTGCTCCTCCTCATTTATTATCCAGTGGATATTTTTAGCTGTAAAGACAGATGGTGTGCTACCTGATATTATAAATCCCAAATAAAAATCTCAATACATAAGTGCAGTTATTATCCAGAGAATACTTTTGATACTTTGTAAATATTAACCTCAGCAGCTAAGCGAGTATCCTCTCTGATGGGTCGGTTTTACTTGTAGTCATTCTTTTATGATATATCTGTACATTTACTCAAGTATAATCTCACGGTATGTTTCCACTAACTGGTTCTCCGTACAAACCTAATGCTTAATCAGTAAGCATTCCTCTGTTGTGTATATTCTACTATGTGCATTGTCTCCGAGTGTGTCTGTGTGTCTGCAGTATAGGATGCCAAGTCTCCGTCTAAGAGAGCAGCATCAGCAGCACCTTTGCGGCTGTAGTGACCCAGTTTTTCCACAGGGACACTTAGAGTCAACAAACCAGATGGATGCACAACTGGGCGAGCCCATAGCGTGCACCCCCCCAGCCAAGTTAATCACCACAGCAGCCCTGGCACACAAAAAGTGCCAGTCTGATCTATTACCAGCAGCGGTGGGATGCGGTAGGCGTTTGGTTTCAAGCACCTGTGGTTTGCCTGCTGAGACTCTCATGGACCTCTGCTGTATTTTGTTTTGCCACACCTGGGACTGCAACCCCAAAAAGAGGAGAATTTCTTGTCGTTTTGCTGCATTGCCTCCTTCTCAAAGCCCTCGCCGAGCCTCGGAAAGTCTTTTTTTAGTTCTGCAGTTACAGTATAGGCCCAGACAAAATGGAAATGAGAGGAGACAGATGAAGAGTGAGAGATGAGGGATGTGTGGAAGGAGCAGAAATCTCATCAGCCCTCGGCCTCTCTCTGTCTGTTTTCCTGAAATGGAGACAGTTTAGCCCTGCGGTCAATTGCAGGTGTGAGCGAGGCAGTAAATGGACTGAGGATGCAATGTCGCCCGTCGACTGAATTATAATATCAACTATATTTTTAACTGGCTATTTTAGAGCACAGGCAGAAAGTAGTTTGTCTGGCTTGCAGAACACATATTTGCACTATGGACAATTTTCTCGTTGGCTTAGAATGAAACATTTTTCCATTTTAGTCATAACAGCGTAAGCACTTTCTCACCAAGTGGAGGGAGAGCAGCTGTAGATAAGCAAAGTCGAAAAAGGCAAGGGAAGGATTTGAGATGTGATAGAAAGTAAAATACAAATACCACATTTGATCCCAGAGGAAAGTGGTGAGTCACTGCTGCCATCCTCTCTTTGCCTGTGTGATTACAGGTGTGAACGGGTCTATAAATGGCCTCAGTGCGGGGGGAAGATGGCGTCATACCGGTAACACTCGCTCAGCCGCCGGTACAGGGTAACACCTCTCTTTTGTTTTCTGCCTCTCTCCTCAAAAGTTCAATGCAGTCTTACTGAGACCTCCTCTTCACCCGCATGTCTTCTTTTTGTCTCTTGGTCTCTCGACCTCCGTGATCCTCAGAAAGTATCGTGGCTTTAACTCCTAAGTAGAGCCAAGCGGAGGGTATAATCCCAGTGTGTCCCCTTGGGTCGACAGATATGCCGTCCTAATACTGATGCTGTATAAACTGTATGTAAACTGTGTGTGCGTGGTGCGCATGCAAGTGTGTGAGTGTGCATTCTTGTTTGAAAATGAACAAAACACCAGCACATTAGTCTTTACAGGATCAGACTGGATGCTAAAACGGCGTTTGGAAAAAATGGAAAAACGCCGCCATTCACGAGCTGTCAAGTCTGGGAACACGCAGATTCCCGCCGCCCCTGAAGGCAGCACGGCACGACGAGTACGTGTAAGTGTTGTATGCAGAGTAGACTGAAGCACACTGTTAAGCCACATGGGATGAACCTTACAAAAACAACTGTATGCTGTTTAAACACTGCTATAAAAGATGCATGAGTGAAGGAGGGGGTGGTGTTCTCCCAGTCAGAGCCGTGTGTGTGTGTGTGTGTGTGTGTGCAGCACAATGTGAACACTTCTTCGTCTCATATACTCAAAACGTCTGTTTAAGGGCAACAGTTTTGCACACAAGGCTACCAAGGCGCCACCACCATCCAACCAAGTACACTTGAAAGCATCAAAGTCTTTGTTTGTGTAATGTCATGCATCAGTGAAGTGAGCCCACTCCGGTTGGATGACAGGCTGGAGAAAAGCACCAGCAGCACTTTTCCTCCCGTCACTCTCTCAAGCCTTGGCGTTTGTCACTAATGTAAGACTGTATGGTCTCTTAAATCATAATTATTGCTCTGATTGTATTACTCGTTCCCTTTTGAAAGCTTCGTCCAATTTAAGACAGAGACCAGATAAATGTTCATTGTCACATAAAGATACAATTGTGCATTTTTTTTTTACTACTTTTGTGACACAATAAGTAATTCAGCAACGTTCATATTGCAGTGGGCTGCAATATAATAATTAAGCTCATAAGATGGAACGTCTGAGAGTGGCGCTGGAACGCTGGTGGAAGGATGGAAAACAAACACGCGGCTGAATGCTGAAAATGAAACGGAGTCCATAAGAGTGAGTTTATGAACAGAATTTTCAGATGCTAGCCACAGTCATAACCAGACCAAATTTATGCCCCATATTTGCAGCAGGAATAATTGGAGATAGAGTCCAGGCCCATCGTATCACTTATCCTTATGACATCATCCAACAAGTTATCGCCCCGCAGCTCCCCTCGCGTCGCGTTGCCCTACTTGTGTGTTAGATTTTCATTGCTTGTTTCAGTGCAGAATATATCTTGGATTAGGCCCACGAAACACATGAAAAATTCAAGGAAAATTGAAAGCAGCGGTAGAATAAAGTTGCCACAAGGAAGATGAGTTGTTCTCGTATTGCTGCGAGTGTGCCATAAAACTTTGTGTTGCTGCCTGGTTGTATTCTGATGCTGTGGAGAGGTTGGAGTAGCTTGGTGCCAGGTCATAAGCTTTCTTTGTATTTAGCTCACCAGTGAATAACCTTGAAGTAGTTTATCATAAGCGATAAATTGCGACAAGCCTGAATTTGGGGCTTTTCAACAGGTTCTGTATGGCAGCCGGGCCACAGCAATGTCATTTTAATGCCTGGAGCAGTTATTTGTACATTTTTTCTCACCTATCAATGACTAACAGGAAACCTGAGCTCAACTCTTGTCCACACCTCCCACATCAGCAGCCCCGGGGTTGCTTCTGAGTCAGGAAAGTGGTCCATAGTGGGCCAAGATAGATGGAAAATCCCCGCTTATCCCAATTAGTCTGATATAGATCTGTCTGTGCTCCACGCATTCATCCATTTGTTACATGAGGATGCACTGTAATGAATGGGCACGCAAGCAAGACGACAACAGCTGCATCATCAACGCATCACCAGAGACACGCAGACAGGTGGACGGAAGAGAAAAAATGGACAGAAAGGGAACGAGCAGGTCAGGAGAAAGTGTTCATCACAGATGTGCCATCGTCCCCACGGAGGCATGTGGGGTCGCATCAAGGCCCCGCTCTTTATTGCACGGTGGACGTGACGCCGCGGGTCACCACGTTTGGCAGATTACATAAACAAATGTGCCGCCGCGGGGCATTTGATTTGACAGGACACATAAACAGTCATAACACCGGGCCCATACCTGCAGGCTCCCCACACCAGACCCGTCCGTCATCCGCGTCATCTGTTAACTTCATGGTATATAAATCCTGTGTATATACCCACACACACACACACACACGAGCCAGCAGCTGCCAGGGAGTGTCAGTCCATTCTGTCACTCAAATTTGACTTCACTTGTATTTTGTCTTAGCAGTGAGAAAGCCAACATGACAGTCCGCCGTTCGGGGACTTGACTACGTGACCTGAATTGGTGTAAGACTGTAAACAGATTACTTTATTTTTATTTGCACAGTTTGCAAAGATCCAACATGTCACTGTAACTGCAGCACGCGCTACTGCATACAAAGACGAGAATTGTGAAAAGCCGCGGCACCGGCAGGATTCAGCTGTTACCGGCAGCCAGCTGAGGTGTGTTTGTGATGTTTTAACTGCTAGCTGCCTCGGCTGAGCACACTTTTTATCTTACGGCTCTATTCTAAACTGATACAATTTCTTCCCTCATTAATCTAGAGACGGTAATAATGACAAAGTGAAAACAGAATTTTGTAAATTTCTTTAAAGAAAACAAACAGAGAGCTTCAACTCTGTAAAAATGTCTAAAATTTGGTTTTCACTTCCTCGTTATGTGACATTGTGTTTAGACTAATGAGGGGAGGAAAGAAGTGAAATCCTTTGACACACTTTGTACTTTGACCAAAATGGTAATAATGAATGGGATGGTACTTTTGGGTACTTTCAATACTTAAACAAGACTCGAAGTGAAGCCGCTTGGCACTAAAAGCTTTCACTTTTCCTCACCGACCGTGGAGACTGTGTGGTTATCGGATGATTCCATTTTGGTGGTTTTAAACAGCTTTGTTGTGAAAGCTCCAAATCGTGCCGATTATATTCTTCGGTTTTTATATATTTCATCCGCTGATTTCTTTCTTTCTCCCGTTCTTTCATACAACATTAACTACAACAGCTGAGACCGTAGGGATGGAGGCTTAGCAACCAGCACGCAGTTAACTCGTGTTTCCCTTCGCTAAGTCCTCCACTAAGTCCAGAATATCCTGGGACGTTTCGCTGTAAAATGTATACAATAACACCAGAAGATTCTTGTCGGTCTGTGAACATTTGTGTGTGTATAACTTGTGTCTTTTTAGTCTCTGATCAGGCCCTCAATACTACATATCTAATTGCCTGGAGAGATTACCAGCGCCAGCATTTGTGCTTCTGTAATTGGCTCATAGGGCTAAGACGTGATTGTGTGTGTATGGGAGAGAGAGAGGGCGAGCGAGGGAGAATGGAAGACAGATAACATAAGAGCCCATAAGAAAATCACTGATATTTAAAGTAAATATTTTCTCTTGCAGCAGCTTTCATTCCGACGCAGAGCTTAGCTGTTCGTAACACTTTAGCATTGCGTTTGTTCTGCACATGCTGGTATGGAGTGCGTCTATTCCCTTGCGTTTGCGCGTTTTGGTTGTATGTGTGTGCACCACGTTTGCCCGTGCGTGCGCGTGTGTGCATTTGCGAGTGCCTTTTGTGTACTCATTAGTAACCAGTATGCCCGCGTTGTCAATTAAACCCCATTGTGCTGTAGTCTGGCCTCGTTCTCTTTCACCCATTCATAGCTTATGTTGTCCTTTTATGGCATTAATTAACAAGCGAGACATTGCGCAAGTGAGCGTGTGTGCGCGTGCGTGCGTGCGTGCGTGCGCGTGTGAGTGCGAGCCGAGGTGTAGTTGTAAAGGCGCTCTTGAGAAAGCGTGTGTGTCTTCTGTGCCAGGTCTTCCACTGCACCCTTTTGTCCTTGCAGGTGCAGGTACAAAGAAATCTGGCACCAAATTAAAGATTGTTGCTCATATGGAGGTGTAAGACACACACGCACACACACACACACAGACACTCAAATGTAGCAGGTGTTTTTGCTCTTGTTCAGAATTCTCACGTGAACTCTCTTCCAGTGCTGCTCCCCTAATATTATAAATATTAACAGATATCGAAAAAGACAGAATGGCAAAAAGTTGTAGAGACGCAGAGGCAAAGGGGGGGAAATAAAGATAGGAGAACAAAGCGTGTGCTGAAATATACATCGAGCCCGGAGAGCCAGAGGAGGGCGGCGCACAGATCCCAGAGCTCCAGTGACAGCTATAACAGAATCGAGTGTTTAACATAGCATCAGGCCGCTCTCCTGAGAGCGCTTAACCAGAATACCTGATCATGCAATTACCATAGAAAGAGCAACAACACCCCCTGGGCCTCGCCTGTGTGCGTGTGTATTCATGTGTGTTAGCGTGTGTTTGTTTGTGTTGTTGATTTTTTGAACTCGCTGCATTTTATATGGGAATTGCCTTCCTGTGCGTACGTGCGCGCCCGCTCCCTGGAGATTTTTTTACTTTGACTGCACGTCGGTAGTTGGAATTCTGCGTGTGATTGTGCTGTGTGGGATGAGTCAGATTGTGTGTACCTGCCTGTGTTTGACTCGTTGACAAACTCTGGATTACTTTCATTAGGATTTCAGACATCTGGATTGAATAATCTGTCCTCAAACATGAATGGAAGAAGAGAATAAACATGTCATGGTTACGATAATTGCAGCAGGTTTATGTGTAGACCACACCATCAAACAAAATGTCTCCAAAGATACCAAGTATATAGGGATGCATGCTGGGTAAATCGGCATAATGTGTTACCCAACATATCCAGGGCAGGGAAAGGTAAATAAAAAAATAAAAAAACACACCATAGCTTTATATAATGGATTTTAAGATGTTTCAAAATAAGAGCTTCTCTAGAAATTTGGATTCTTTTTAAAAAAAATTGCTTTTCTATATGCCAGACTGAATGATAGATGGGTTACTAATGTGAAAAAATCCATTAAACGTCTCCTTTAAATAACCCTGATGTATTTAATTTCCACTTCATCGAACAGTGTTTAAGTGTAGTGAAATTATAAATCCAATACAAAGATAGTGGATCTCAAAGACTAATGTTGCATAGAATCGTCGTCTTAATAATTGTAATCAAATCAAATTGCTGTAAGATTGACGCCTCTTGTAAATCCATCCAGTGATAACATCAGTGCTGCTGATTGTCGTTTCCCAGAACTCCTTTTGCTTCATTAAAACTTTTTTTTTGATTTATTTGTTCAGTCCTTCAGTGGTTGCAGGAGGTTGCGGTGAAACCAACTTTGTAGTGATGTAAAGCCGTTAAATCAGCAGCTTTCTGACTGCAGGGACCCGGCTTTGCTCTTTAATTTAAGCCGGTGCGTGCCTTTTATTTTTATACATCGGGACATGTCGGCTTGTATTACCACACTTGGACGTTAGATGATTCACACAAAGCAGCACGTTGTGCCATCGCGATGGTTACGTGGACTTTATTACAGCTGGAGCACCGATTTAGAAGAGTTTAATTGAGCAGAACTATGTCTCACGTGTCCTGACACGTGTTTATAACCCCGGCCAGCCAATCAGAGAGCAGTATTTACTTTATTTGGCCATGGTAGCGTGCGTTGTTTCATTGAGTCATCTTGGGAATGACATGAGTTGGCCGTGTTATTTTGATTTTAATGATTTTCTCTGCCCCTTTAGTGTGGATGTGTAGCCTTTTTGAAATTGGCTCTTTGATTCGACCACAGCTTTGACATTTTCTTTCATCTTAATTTCAGGCTTAGTCATTGTGAGGCCCTTATGCTTGTGTGCCTGATATGAAATGATCACAGCTTATTGCTTTCACAGTGGTTTATAACCACCTTGGGCAATCCGGGGAAGGACGAACATTCATGCAAGGACGAAGCCCCTCTCTGTTTCCTCTGATTCAGTGAAATGTAAAACGAGAGAGAGAGAGAGAGAGAGATTTAGGAAAGAGGCGCGGGGAGGTTGATGGTCTGTGGAAAATGGAGAGGGCAGAAGGTGAGAACGGGAGTGTGATAAAAGGTTGGGTGAGGCAATTTTAGAGAGACGGGCAAGGGAAGAGAATTGAAAAGTTGAACAGTATTTGGACAAGGGAGCGGGAGACGAAAGGGAGAGAGAGAGAGACAGAGAGAGAGAGAGAGAAAGAGAGCTAAAGGCCAAGTAGTTTACTAATTCGTGTGAGTGGGGGGCCTCGCGTGCTGTGTTATTGTCGTCGTCCACCTTTCATCGTAAAGGTCATTTCCACTCTTATTTACTCTCTCATTTGGGTAAAAAGTCTCTGACCATTATTAATTCCTCCATTGCCCAAACCAAATGCATTCTATTTGTCACTATTAGACAAAAAAATGAATGAATGAATGAGTAAACCCTGCAGACGGCTCATTTCTTTTCATAAGTATACACACATTCATGCACTATTTACTCCACGTTCCGTGTCATTGTTCATGCCGAAATCTGCGAGCTGTCGTGTAAACCGCTATTTACACAATATGATTGATTGACGGGGGCTCTGCAGTTCTGGAGCCCGGTCGGATCGGATCGGCAGTCTCAGGAAATCAGCAGCTCTTAATTAGAATCAACAGAGTGAAGTCAGCGAGGCCCCAGCGAGACAGACAGCAGGTCAATATCACAGGCCTCCTTTACACCTCGGATTAACGAGCTCAGTATCAGGACACGCAGATCTAGATAATGACATCCAATGACGGGACCAGCCTCCTCCTTATCTGGGTGTACTCCGCACCGGGATCGGATCTCAGTAGGTGGGCCGTGACGCTCGTCCCACATATCCTTCCTCCTTGCTCTGTGGATCCACAGGTTCCCCCTTCACAGTCGAGTTTCACGTCCCATTCAAAGGACTCCATGAAGGAGAGCGAGCGAACGAGCGAGCGAGCGAGGGAACAACGCTGCTGCCATGTTCAGATTTAATCTCATCGCATTACCTCATCTCAAATGCATTGCTCCTGCACCTTTCATTATCATGTGACCTGATTATGGGGATAAGTTAACTGGATCATGGGAACGCATGTTAATGTTGGTTACAAACGGCGCCACAGTTGAGGTGAAACGACACACACACACACACACATATTTATATACTACACTACAAGGAATTAATGTTTATGTTATTGTCGTTGTTATTGTTTGTTATTATTTTGTTAGTGCAGTGATAAACAGTGGGACACCATCATTACTGAGAGAGAAAGAGAGAGAGAGAATATCAATAATTCTCAGGCTGATGTCCAAGATGGCTGCAGCCGGGGTGGGGGGGACTTCAGGGATAGATAGATGATAGATAGATAGATAGATAGATAGATAGATAGATAGATAGATAGATAGATAGATAGATAGATAGATAGATAGATAGATAGATAGATAGGTAGATAGGTAGATAGATAGATAGATGGATAGATAGATAGATAGATAGATAGATAGATAGATAGATAGATAGATGATCCTGTCTTCGTCTCCTTACTGTTCTTCTCTACTGTACGTCCTTCAGAGACCCTCGGTGTAATCTGAGACTGTAGCGTGGACCCTCGCTGCTCAC
>OMNV01008039.1:4835-15627 GCA_900303265.1 Brotula barbata | reverse complement strand
CACTCATGGAAAGAGCGAGGGAATGATCAAGGAAGGGTGGATTTGGTGGAGCAAAGGCGGGTCGGAGGGATGGACTGAAACGAGGGAGAGAGAGAGAGCGAGATGAGGACTCAGAGTGAGGATGGAGGGAGGAGCAAGAGTTATGGAGTCAGTAAATCGGATGTTGGGGAGAGAGATGGTGGAGAGAGAGGGGGAGGAAAAGAGCGGTACGCAAGAGATCAAGGGATTGAAGAGAGGAATCAGGAAGCAGAGCGATAAATTGATTTGGAGAGGCTGTAGAATTTAGTCTGATCACCCTGGAGACAGAGAGGAACAGAATGAAGCATTTCTTCCTATAATTACATTTTGTTAGACAAAATTATGATTTAAGTCACCACTAAATTGGTCACTTCACTGCCATTACTCTTCCAAGGAATCGCCATTTTCTTACCTCCTCTTCGTATAGATTTACACAGAGACTCACAAATAAAATGAAGTAAGCAGATAAGATTCTGCCATTTGTTTTTAATTATTCTCCTCCATAACGCAGCGAAGGCAGAAGGAGGCCGGTCCCTTCACCGATATCAATACGTGTGACAAACGACATCTAATTAGAGGAGAAAAACTAACTTTTGGAACTCGCGTGGCATCGGAAAATGAGAGAAATTGGCTCGAGCCGTAAGAGTCACAAAGACGGTTTTGATGAAGCTGTAATTGTGGTTTGCCGTCGCCCGGCTGAAGCAGTGAATGGATGATTATTATTGTGGAGGAGACATGAATGAAGAGCTGACAGTCGCTTGAAAGTGGGACGAGGAGGAGTGGGAGTAAATGTTTGTATCTGTGAAGGAGACTCTTCCAGGATACAGGAAGGAATATGAGCGTAAGCATCCGTACGCGTGTCTGCTCCAGGGCTGCAGTCCATCACCTCAGATTAAGACCAACCTTATTAAGATAAGACAGAATGAGACGGAACCAAACCCTATGGGCACCGCCGATAACGCCGAGCCGCGTCACTCACGTGTGCGCGCGCGTGTGCATGTGTGAGCGTATGCGTTAACGTGCCCGTCTGTGATTGCATTATTATACTCGATTGCTGTGTTTGTCGCCGGCTTAAGTCGGTGTGTAGGAATGACTGATTGGTGATTCAGCGTGCTCAGGTCTCTTATTGGTCCGTTGGGTTCAGTCTAATTCACGCACATCAAACGTCTGACGATGAGTCATTTCCCACATTTTCCCCATTCAAACAAGTGTTCTGGAAGTAATTATGCACCAAGTGGCAATCTTGGGCAAATTTCCAGGATACCTGGAAGGAGCACCTTTGTAAAGGTGCATTAGTAAAGCCTTTGTTTACCCCCCCACCCCCACCCAATTTATTATATATGTAATCGAACAAAAACTAATTATACCGAAACTCAACGTTGGCAATAATTGAGCTTATCATGTGATGAATACATCGCCGGTCTCATCATTCATCAGTCCACGTGGACTTTGTAATTCTGGAATTAACAACTCTGTTTAATAGGGACCCAGGGCAGATGCGCACACACACACACACATACACACACAAGTCGCTAGTAAATGTTGCTGTCACCAGCAACACTCAGCTCATAAAGACCTGTGGAGGGGATCCATGTAATCAGTGGACGTGCTGTAAAATGGGAGGGTGTGTGTGTGTGCGTGTGTGCGTGCGTGCGTGTGTGTGTGTCAGGTATCAGACACAGCGATAACTCAAATGCTGCCGCGATGAGAGGGGAGAGACTGCAGTGGCATGCAGCTGGCATTTTACAGCACCTCAACTCTCTAAAAACAGACTCTCTCTCTCTCTCTCTCTTTCCTTCTGAGTCACACTTTCACTCTCGCTCTCTCTCTCTCTGTTCGATGTCTTACAGCTCTGTCCTTTTATGTCTTTTGCTGTCTTGTACGGACTCTCTCTCTCTCTTCTCGTCTCTGTTCCTCAGCCGTCTTTCTATCCTGTTTGCTTCTCGTCATTTTTAACCATTCCCTATCTCACTCGTCTTCTTTGCCCCGCCCCCCCCATCTCTCTCGCTATCTCTCTCCTTTTTACTGCGAGGCATCTGGGCTCTCCTCCGGTGCATTGTGTGAATGCCTAATGAATTTTACATCTTTTACAAGCCTCCGTCCTCACACATCCACCCCTATGTCCAACTCCCATTACTCTCCCATATATGTCTGCCATCCATACCCCTCCCCTCCCCCACTGTTATTTACTAGCTACAAGTCACAGGGTTACAAGGACAAAGATCTGCTGCCCAAGGGTGACAGAATTTACTATTTTATGAAGAATCAGGAAACACTGTGTGTGTGCAGACCTCTCCCTCTCCCTCACTCTCTCTCTCTCTCTCTCTCTCTCTCTCTCTCTCTCTCTCTCTCTCTGTCTGTTTGACTTCAGGCAAATTGATTTGGGAGCCGCTTGTGTGAATGAGGACAAAGTCAGACAGCTACTGTATGTGTGTACTCTTGTGCATACCTTGAATCCCTCTCTCACCAGATGTAGTGAACGTTGGCGTTTATTTGGCGTTGGACATGGTTGATTTGTATTTTGTCTCATTAAACTGCCAAGATTGTTTTGCAAACCCCCCCAAAATGTATATATGACCACAAGTGTGTGTGTATGTGTGGGCATCTCTCTATTGTTATGTCTCTGTGTGTGTGTGGGTGTGTGTTTGTGTCTCCTGGCTGTAGCTGAGATAGATTGCCTATCAATTGTTTTGTGCTGAGGAGAGTATTGCTCATCTTGTTTCATGTTGCCAATATCTTCCCTGATCATCCTCCCATTGATTCGGGGTGTTGCAGAAATGGCCCTGGTCATGTGTTTTCCTGTACCTCAGTCCTCTGATAAACAACCTTTACCCAGACCACCAATAACCCCCAAAATTACTTTCTGATCAAGTTATTGATTTGTCTTGTGGCCACAATCTGTTGTCTGGATGGTTGGACCACCATCATGTAATGAATCCCCGAGCAGACATCAATGTCGTCTGCCAACAGGTACCTCTCGTCTGACCTCCATTAGTCGTGAAGTAAAAAGTCCAGCATGATCCCTCTCCGATCGTTACAGCAGCAATATTGTGCGTCGACATCGGCCGCGTTGTTTAGGCGGTGTTTGACGTGTCTCATGTCAGCCGAGGACAAAGGACAATTAGACTTCCCCCTACCAGCTGAAAGGCTACAACAAGGCAGGCGGTAAAAAACCCGAGCCAGCGTCTCGGAAGAAGTGCTCTTATCATAATTGTATCCGATACACCAAATCAATGTCTGTCAGCTTTTTCCAAGAGAACGCTCTGAAAGTACTTCAGTCAATAGATCAACGTCTTTCCAGCAGGCAGGCAGGACGTCCAGCTCGGAGACTCACCTCCTCACCTGCATCGCTTTCTGCTGTTCTCCTCATATTCTTGCTGTTACTTGCTGACATAACACAGTTGGCTTGTTGTAAAGAAAACAAAGGTTCGGTTTGTTCCGGAGCATATTTTTCCCACTGCTGGGTAAGATCCAAAGTCTTTTTTTTAATTATTTATTGTATTTTTCTTTGGACCTTCAGCTAATGTGAACTGTTGCGTCTTATTTTGACGCATCAATGCTCATCGAGTAAACCGGAGAGCTCCCGACTCATTTTCCCATCCAGTTGCTCTGGCTGTTAGCGGTTGCGCCTTGGGTACACGGTCAGATTGCCTGGGAGGCTTTCTCACAGGACCCCTTGTGGCTGTCCAGCTAGATTGCCTGTGGTTTCTCTTGTCATCTCCGTAATTGAAAGAGAAACACTTGATATCCAGCCATGTTGAGCTGTCAGACCCATGTCTCTCTGTTAATGTAATGTTAATAGATGGTTGCCCTCTGGAGAGAACGCCTTCCAGCTCTGCCTCACAACAGTGGCCTGCCAGTGTGTGTGCGTGTGTGTGTGTGTGTTCTCAATCCAGTACAGTATGTGCACATTTACTCTGCTTGAGTATTTTTTTACTCTTGTTCCAAGGTTGCATTATTGTTTGCACAAGCCCATATTTTGAGTGTGTGTGTGCGTTCGTGTGTATTATTTATTAGACAACCCAGGTCAATAATATGTCCCACTATGATATATTACTAACTGGATTTGGTGGTATTCTGGCAGACCCTGAGGGGAGATACGGCGCAAATGTCTAAGGTGCGAGCAGTTATTTAACGTGTCAATAGTCCTTTTCATTTTAAATATATTAGACCTGCATCATCAACATAGTGGTCTCGGACAGACCACGGAGTAAATTGTGTTAGGTAACACATTTACGTGGACGTGCATCAGCTCCTGTTGTAGGGCAGTGGAGAAACCCTGTGGTGATGTATTCTGTGTTATTTGATTTAGGAAACCCTAAAGTCGCTCACACACCTCCCCTTCTCCACTGAATCATATTCCCTTCGCCGTATCTCGCTCCTCTGCTGGCTCTAATGTGCTCTTATCTATGAGCTGGAAATTCCTTCCTGCCGTAGCTGCTGGTATTTCGGTTCTGAGGGTGTATCTTACGTCCTTTATATCTCCAGTTTGTCATTTCTCCAGAGAGCTCGGACATAGCTCGCGTGACATTGGTGATCTGAGAATCATCTCTTGGATTTCCCGTTGAAATTAACCGGGATAATTGGCTAATAGTAAGCGCATATGTTGAATTATGTCAATAAATGTAGCTTTTGTCAGCTGTGTGTAGTTTGCGTCCACGATCGTGCATAGATGAATTCTTCCTGATGTGAATTAAATCAATGGGCGAAAACGATGCAAACCACATACTCATGGTATAATGGAATAAAGAGTGAAATAAAGCAAAAAGGCGTACGGACGTTCTAATGGAGTTGTGCACCATAACGTAAATATAAATATTCTACGGAAACCATATATGAGATTAAACAGCTCCAGGGGAGCAGCTTCAGAGGCAGATTTGGTTTGACAGAATCACATTAAGCTAAGGTCAGGAGGCTGAGGAGCATATCTGAAGAGGTGGTGCTCGTAAAAATGGAAATACGAGGCGTGAGGAAGGAAGAAAGAAGCATGTACAGTAGCCGAGACAAGGCCAGTGGAAATTTAGCACGGAGCACTGCTTTCCCCCCGTTGTCAGTTGAATTTTTCCTCTCTTAGTTCCGTTCTGACAGCTTTAATCAACACAATAAGGCTTGCTGAGATTTCATTATGAAGCCCAGGCCGCAAGGGGCTTGGAGGAAAGGATGGATGGATGGAGGGTGGAGAGAGAGAGAGAGAGAGGAAAGGAGAGGAAACATTGGGTGGATCTAGGTAGAGATAGCAAGATGGTCCACGGTGATAGCGGGGGAGAGTGAGAAAGAGACAGAAGCCAGGAGGGATGGACAAGCAAATGAGACAGCAGGGAGTAGAGAGAGGAAAAGAAAAGATGAATATCGAGAGGAAAGGGCAGGATCGATAGGTGGGTACCGACGCTGAGGAGGAGGCTAAAATAACGGCGTAATGCGGTCACTTGATTGGCCCTGAGCAGCATGGGGGCCGCAGAGGAGAAGATCAGTCTCACGCTTTCCTGGATTACAAGGTCAGGGGGCACCAGGCAGAGCGATAGAGAGAGAGAGAGAGAGAGAGAGGGAGAGAGATGGTATTTGATGCCTAATGAAAAGAGAGAGAAAAGGATAAAAACGCATGAATTCCATTTTACAAAGCCTACGGCGCATCTCCACGCAGAAATAAGACAGCTCCTCTCATTGAAATTGATATTGTCACTACAAAGGAACCAAGGCCTCGTTTATCAGCGCACTAAACATTTCTGGAGACTATAGCTACACACACACGCACACACAAATGGGAAACCCACGGGGGAGAAATTACGGTAACCCTGGACAAGAGCCAGTTTGATCTACAGTTTCTCTCTCAAACAGGAATCTAATTGAGCGTGCACGTGGCGGCTGCAGGTAGGAGTCATTCGGGGGATTTGCCTGTGAGTCTGTAAATGTTGGTTCAATATCCACAGACAACAGGAGCACTTTTTTTACCACCACATAGAGTAATTGGACTGTTCATTTCCATGACAACGTTATTCAAATTCTGCAAGAGAGGCTCCGACTCCATCCCACCAGGCTCTTCTCTTCTCTTCTCTTCTCTTCTCTTCTCTTCTCTTCTCTTCTCTTCTCTTCTCTTCTCTTCTCTTCTCTTCTTTCCTCTTCTCTTCTCCTCTTCCTCTCTTCTTCTATTTTCTTCACATCTCCTCTCATTTCTTCTCTTTCCTCGTCATCTTGTCTCTTCTCTTCTTGTCTCTTTTGTAGTCAAGGATGAGTCAAACTATTTAAAGTTCTGTCATGACTGGACTGTAAAATTATCATCAGTGTCCTGGGTTTTTTTATAGCTAACATGCGTGGCTGGCCTGAGTTGAAACGTGTGTGTGTGTGTGTGTGTGTGTGTCTGTGTCTCTGTGTCCCTGTGTGCTCTTGTTTATATTTATGTCTGCCATTTGTTTATTTCCTGTGTATGTGGATTTGTGTCTTGCTGTCCTCCGTCCTGTTTGTCTGTAACACACTCACCTCATTAAGTACTTAGTAAATGCCAGTACACTCTATTTTGTCTCTCTACCCTTTTCCTACATGCCTCTCTGCCCTTCTTTTCAACTCAGTGCAAGCGCGTTCTGTAGGTACACACCCATACAACCCGGCTGTAGAGCCAGTAAGCACAGCTTTCTCTCTGTTTGCGCATCTTATCTGTCATCTGGCCTCAGGCTGTCTACAGAAGACCACAGCAGTGTTCATTAACTGTTCAAGTTTTAAGAAAAGTCTGATATTTGGCAAACGGCTATCTTAATTTTAATGCAATGCATGTGTGTGTGTGTGTGTGTGTGTGTGTGTGTGTGTGTGTGTGTGTGAGTGTGCCCGTGCATGTTCTGACTGCTGATTCCTGTGCCAAGTAAACATAGAGCTAATGTTGACTACAGGGCAGCAGAGACAGATTAGGCTGCTCAGGCAGATGGTGAGGATTCTCTTCTCTCTCCTTCTTTTGGCTTTTTTAGCAGAGAGTGTAATTGAGACAGACGAAAGATCTAAAAAAATCCTACTGATAATACCCGAGAGAAAGGAGGCTCACAATTCAGATTGTGGGCTACATAAAGGAGGCAAAAGAGGAACGGACAGAATGATTGGATACCTGGCAGCACGGGCAAGGAAGGATGATTCATGTGGAGTCAGGGATGAGTCAGAGAGCAGACACAGTGTGGTAGCAGTGGTTGGAGAGGGGACGAAACCCTAAAGAGACAGAAGGACAGACACTGGCTGGCAGCGCTGGGACGAAGGCAGAACAAAACAGACATTATGATGAAGATAAGGCGACAGTCAGAGGGCCTATGGGATGACAGAGAAGACAACTTCCCTCTTATAAACACTCTCCACACGTTATCTCTAATGTCTGTACAGCCTAGTTGTACATAATAATTTTTGTGGTTCAGGTTGTGTAAGATATCATGAAGTTTACCTTGTCGTTTCCTTCATCTCATCCATCAGGCGTGATCTTGGTCTTCCTCTCTTCCTACTATAAATCCCATTAAAATCTGTTTCTTTAGACTGTTGGATGATCTCCATACGTGACCTACATACGAGGGATCACCATTTTTAGACCAATTTCTGCTTTAAATAGTGGACAGTGTCTTAACACGTGCCAAGATTTCTTTATTTCTGGTCTTATTTTGAGGAAGCGTACAGCAGCCGTTAGTCCTGACGGTCTTGTACTGCCTTACATCATCAGCTGTTTTGCAAAGTAGGATCATAAATCAATTTCCTGATATTGAATAGGAGGGGGAAGCATTTCAGGGCTCAGCTGTGTTTATGCAGGTATATTTTGAGCTCTGTTTAGGGTTTGGAGCAGGACTTGAAACCTCAAATCAAATATCAGCTTTTATCCTCCCTTAAGGACAGCCTGACAGCCATCAGGCTCTTTCATTTCATAAAATGTGTGCCGCGGAATTGCCAGGGACACAAACCAGTGACCCTCAGGTGTTCCTCGTCTCCCTCTGCGGTGCAAGTAGAGCCACCAAAATACCAACCTGGCAGGGCTGTGCAAGAAAACAGACGACGCTGCGGGAAAATATCTATGTGGAGGCCAAAGCGCTACAAAAAGTGCCCTTTGTGTTTGTTATTTTTTTAAGCAAGGATTAGGTGGCATAACGCTGTTAGCTGTCATCTATAAACCCACATCTTGTGAGCTGTACAAACGAAGAATGTTCTCTCAGTGCTGTATCTGAAAAAAAAAATAGTCCCAACAACTTTCTCGGCTCTCGTCTTGGATATTAACGACTTGCTGCACAAAACACAATTAGAGGTGAGCACACAGAGCGGACACTATTTTTGTTATCTTGTATCCACACTCAGCAGTGTTACAGTTGGCCTTTGAGCTAGTTTAATGAAAAATACATAGCCAGAAGGTTTGTAGAATCCGCTCATGAACCATCATCAATCATATCATTGCTTTTCCTTCCTCTGCACTTTGTGCCGTGCATTTTTGACACGCTCGCAGCAGGTGCACGGCGCAACTGCAGATCACCATAATCCTTAACGCCTAAATTGGCCCGTGTCAGTGGTATCATCACTCTTACACCCATGCTGCACCGCCGCTCCAGTCGAGTGCAGGCCCAGTTGCCAAACTATCAAATGGTTGAAGATGAGAAGAAAACCTTGAGGATGACTCAGGTTCACCTACGCAGCACCGCTGCTGCTTTTTCACCTTGTCGTCAAAGGCGTCAGCGGTAAGAAGTCAATGTACTGATGTCACACGGAGAAGAGCTCTGGGCCAACGTGGTGCACATCGATGTACATAAAGAATACTTCATGAGCACGTCATATCGATCAGGTGAAATCTATGCGTGGAGCAGCATTCGCCAAAGCGATAGTGCAGTCACAGCACCTGGCCAAAGAATAAGCCGTGTTCAATGTGGAGAAAACAGCACAGTGGAGTGGGCCACAAGAGAAACTGGCACATAACACACACACACACACACACACACACACACAAGTTCCCTGCAGTAGACCATGTTCTATAATAACAGGTACAAATATAGAAAGTGAACACACACATTTCGGGCTGTATACAGATACAAAATGGAATAACAGATGTAGCGATTCCAGTCAGTCCATGTTTTCCAGCCTCCCTACTCAGACATCAGGAATGTTACTGTGACTTTAATATAGGAGCTATATGAAGTCACTCCACATCTATTCATCTATTCATCCATCCAACTATCCATTGATCCATCCAACCAACCAAGCATTCATCCATCCTTCCATCTGTTCATTCATCCATCCAATCATCCATCCAACCATCTATTTATCCATCCAAACAAGCATCCATTCATCCAACCATCCATTCACCCAACATCCATCCATCCTTCCATCCATCCATTCATCTGTTCACCCATCATCCATCAATCTTCCAACATCCATTCATCCATTCATCTGTTCATCCATCCATCCATCAATCATCCAACATCCATCCATCCAACATCCATCCATCCATTCATCCATCCATCCTTTGGCAGTTAGCCAATGTTGGCAGTGTCCTACCCATCTAGCTCTGTTTATACATTAGCATAGTGCACAATAGTCACTGCTAGTGTCAGGTGCAAGGGTCTGCAGTGCCCACACACACACACACACACTCACACACAGAATGCGTAATGTATTTACAGGCAACAAAACGCTTGCTTTTCATTCCTGCACAGACGTCATGTTTACCCACACAGATGCTATCAGCAGCAATACTGCCTTGTGGTCATCACCATTCAGAAACCATTATGTCGGCCTTATATTCTCTACATTGGCAGATTCTAATGGAACAAATTACTCACTGGAGTTTCTATGGACCGGCTGATTGGCGGGCTGTGTCTGTGTGCCGCTCCATCTTATCAATGAATGAATTTCCTACTCGACCGTTAATGTGCATGTGTGTTTAGTTTAACACCGTCACCGCCACTTAGCATTAACTGCATTTACTTGCTGATGGACAATTTTCGTTTCACATTCAATTCTTCTTGTCCTGCTGAACAACTGAATGTGTTGATTTGATAAGATGGGTGTAGATAATCTGCAGCGTGTGTGTGCTTGTGTGCACTTATGGTAAATATAACTGCTGTGTGAGCTATAGCACCATTAAGATGGCAGCTTTTTTATCTTGTGATGGTCTGGCTGAGTAACTGATGGTGTGATGTTGATTACTACTGTCAAGCGTGTATCTGTGTGTGTGTGTGTGTCTATCCAGGAACCATGGTTAAGAATTGTGCTTGTGCATCCTATTTAACAGAAAAGATGGTGGTTGTAGGTACCATAGTTTATTTGTTTGTTCATTTATTCTCATATTCTACCTTTTTGCAAGATGAAAAATGAAACCCATGAGTCACACTTTTTTCTTCTAAAAATAGAGATGTGCTTGGTCATTTGTCAGAAAGGTCACAGCAAAGAGCAGCACTTGAGTGTGGAACGATAGGAAAGATGGAACATCATATCCTCTCTTGTTTATCCTTAGGGGAACGAGTGTGAACGTGCAGGTGTCGATCCGCTGAAGTTTGTAGTATTTTCCTTTGTTCGCTCTCTCTCTCTGCCTCTCGCTCTGTGTGTGTGTGTGTGTGTGTGTGTGTTCATAAGATCCTTTATCCTGAGATAAGACATGGCTGGAGGACAGCAGGGTAACCTAGCCTGGGGAGAAACATGCATTTGAAGGGATGTTCAGGTGTGTGTGTGTGAGTGTGTGCGCTCGCCAAGTTAGAGTTTATGGATGTAATTGGATGTCTGATTACCGTGAGATAGTGTGTGTGGGAAAGAGGAAAAACCTGTGGTAGAGAGAGAGACT
>OMNV01008037.1:9205-22625 GCA_900303265.1 Brotula barbata | reverse complement strand
GTGGGGGGCGGGCCGCGGACGGGGGCCCAACGCGCTCGGACTAAGCGCTCGCCGCAGAGTTCCTCGGCGCGAACGCACCTCGACGTGTCCGTGTTTTAATTTCACACTCCAGTAAGAGTATTTATCTGTGCGTGCATGTGCAACCATGCGTGTGATGGTGTAGGAACTTTGTCATGCACGTCAGCCGCACGCTCGCCGCGTACCCTATTATCTCGATAGTTGATATAATTACACGTGAAGTGAATCCCGCACGCCGTCGACGAGCGAGATGCATCAGGAAATTGCTTTGCCGTCGATTGAACGACTGTTTTTCCTTGAATGTATTCGCTGTGACGTGCAATGTTCATTCTATAATAACCAGAGCAGGCAGGGAAACGGTTAAAGTAGGAAATTCGAGTCCATGTAAAAAAAAACAATAAGCCCGGCTCGGCCTAAACCCCCCGTGAGCTCTCGTGCTAGCCTGCCTAGTGTGCTTCATTGTCTAAAGATGATGCATCAGGAGCCTTTGGACATGAATGTATGTAAGCATTTCTTAATTTTTTATTATGCAGCCGTTTTTGCTTCATAATGCTCAGCAGTTTTCCCATCTGTCTTATTATCTGTTGTACGCTGCCAAGAAGAGTCTTTGTCTGGGCTGAAATTCATCCCCGAGCCTCTTTGATGTCAAAATTGAACCGAGTTAACAATCACATTATGCGTTTTTTGTTTTTTTTTTCTAATCATAGTCCATGTGAGGCAGCGCACCTCAAACATCAAAGACACGTGACTTTGGAGAGATGCGACTCTGCGGAGTGTCGGCGGCTATGCAAACGTAACCGCAGTATTATTCCGTTTGTGCCTAAAAAGTGACAAACACGTCGTTATTGAAACCCACCGGCTCACGTAGAGCTCTGCGGTCCAGTTGGCGTGCTGTCCTCGGGGCGTTGGTCGCCATCCTCTCTGCGCCCTGAGAAAGGAGACGCCGCTCCTTAATGCATCGGTGCTATAAAGTTTATTGAAGAGATCAAATTACATTCCCAAACGGTGTTACCTTCTGTGCAGTTATATTTATTTCCAAGGTCTAAGCACCACTTCAGCGGTCTGATGACGTAAACGCTTCGGGACTGAAGAACCATCAGCTCGATTTCTTTTTCTTTTTCTTCTTATTGTACATTTCCTGCATAAGTTCTTGACTAAGGAATGAAGTGTGACGCCGCACCAAGAAAGACTAACAAATAAACCCACAATGTTGTACTCAAAGATACTCCCAAACAGACTCGGAGTGTATTTTTGCCGTGAATGATCTGAACCTCGTCTAAATCAGTAGCAAAGCCAGTCGATTATTGACGTATTGATCGATCCGGAGCCGTATGTGGACGGCTAAAATGATCAAATTAAGCATGATGCCGCTGTAGCTTAGCAAGGTCAGCTAGGTCACGTCTTCTTCAGGGGTTTTCAACTGGTGGTCCTTGACATTGATTTCAGTCGTGTCAATTTAATGCCAGATTTGAGAATAACCTAATCTCTCATCCATACCTGGATTTTCCACGCTGGCATACGTGAAGAATAAGGACAGGGCTCGGACGGAGACAGGAAATGACATCAGTCCGTCCCTGTCCATTGTGTCCGATTGTGTCCAAATCATCACTGACAGAAATCTCGTTTGTTTAAAATCTCTCACGGGTAATGCAAGAAAACTTGTGTGGGTTCGGACCAAAGAGATCACAGGTCTGAAAATGAGGAAAAAGAGGCGAGCGCGCGCTCTTGGCCAAAAAACTAGTCTGATTCGTGTGAAACGTGGAAAGAGTTTCCGACCTCATTTGGCAAAAAGGAAATGACAGTTAGTGATTTCATATGCAGTTCCAGCAGTGAGGATTGACTCGCTGGAGGAGCTCAGGCCTCTGCTCAGCGGGAAGATGATATCCAACTGTTTGCTGCAAAGGGAGGAGGAATTCTCAGCTTAACTTCATTAACCACTTATGCCCAGAAGGAATAAAAAAGAAAAAAAAAGAAAGTATTTTTACTATTTTTGTCTGCATATTTCTTTATCAAAGGAGATAATTCTGGCAAATAGTGAAGTCGAAGTAGATTTTCCTTCAGATATGTTGTAAGGAAAAACTTATAATGTGGTACACAATCTCTGAAAACATATTGAAGTGTTGTAGTGCACTGTTTTTATTTCGCTCCTTTCCACGACTTTGTCTTAATCAGGCTAAAATGACGTCATTTCGGCGTGCGTGAACGTAGCGCCCGTGCAGTCCGTAACCTTGTTTGTTACGCGTTCGTTTCGAAGACGGCGAACGCCACGTGCTCGTCCGCCCCGTAGACCTTTTGGGCTGCAGGTGTGGAATCACGACGGGTAGAACAAACAGATCCATCAGAGCAGTCGGTTTCTGTTGTGTTTTGGCCCCACAACAAACCACATTTAAATACGCAGGAAGCTGATTTAATACACAAACGGGGATGATCACTGGGATGAAGGCTACATTTTACACCAGCTGCACGCCACCTAAATTTATTTTCAGGTCAGATTAAATAAAGCCTAACCCTTGGAGGTGACAGAGTCTATTCGTAGCCTCATTTGCTTTCTATCCCTGTAAGCTCTGACTATTGATTCGAGAGCAACCTTCCTCCAAAAGCTTTTCTTTGGCTCTTACATCACCGCCCTCAATGTTGTATTGGCTATTATCAAAGGAATACCTTCGCAGCTAAATTATTTATATTATAACAGCCAGTTCATGTCGATGGTTTAGCGCTAACGTCTTGGACGCTCAGACTTGAAACCACTCACTGATGTAGCCCGAGTTAACCCCTTCCCGACGTCGTTTTGAAATGGGTTGCTTCGTCGGGGACGCAACCTCCATGAAAAAAACGCGGTGACAATGTCAGACTGTAACACGGAGCAAGGGTACACTATTGATGAAAGTGGTTAAGGAAGAGATTGAAGGCAAAAGTTCAACCGACAGCAATTACACAGTGTCCTTTGAACGCCAAGGACGGAATGTTGGAAAAGGAACGTCACCTTTTCCTCACATCCCTTCATTTGTGGGGTTTAAGTTTGGCCGACTGGTTAAGCGATTCGGTTTGAACTCTAGATGATTTTGATGAATCATTGTTGGCCGAAACAACAACAACAACAACAACAACAACAACAACAAAGATGAGTCGATATTTGAATCATCGCAGGAGCGAAGAAAAATGACAAATACAAACGTCCTTGGTTCTCCGGTTGTTGTTGCTTTGTTCTGATCGAAGCGTTGAGTTGAGTGGTCAGTTAGGGCCGCGTTCCTCTAATTAACCATTCATTCTGTGTCTGTGGTTTTTCGATGGACACTAGCAGAAGAGCTCGTAGGCTAAGTGCCCACACTACGTGTCATTATACCGAGTAATGAA
This sequence comes from Brotula barbata, assembly GCA_900303265.1. Classification (NCBI taxonomy): domain Eukaryota; kingdom Metazoa; phylum Chordata; class Actinopteri; order Ophidiiformes; family Ophidiidae; genus Brotula; species Brotula barbata. Next base: position 19,253 of record OMNV01008037.1, on the reverse strand, counting down.
AACCCACGGCCAGGTTCTCAGATTGAAAAGGTTTACCGTGGGAGAGCATAAAAGTGAAAACTTAATCTCAGCGAAGAGATGTGGAATTTTGCAACGACGGTGTGTGAATTTTATGTTGACATATTATCGATAAATGAAAACATTAGAGCTCAAATCAACCCACCGGTCGTTAGGTGATGTACATGTCGGAGCTTTATGTGGAGCGGACCTTGATACAGTCTAATCGGTCCCTCTTTTCAAATCAAAGTCACATTAGACCCCCAGCCTGTTCCCTGATTCCTTTTCACAGCCTGATTTCTTACAAATCAATGACGTCGGTCGCAGATTATCGCTCGACAATTCCGTCTAACGTTGCAAGATTAGCAGCTATTCCATACCATTTTAGCATCATAAACAGGAGAACAGCTGACGTCTCTGTAGTTCATGTTTATATTTTTGTTATTTTTTTTCCTCTGGATGTGCGTTTGTATTCCGTAGCTTGTTTGTAGTTAGTTTTCCTTGCTTTACCGTTCCCGAATCATGGTCAGATGTAAGGTTTTTTTCTTGGTAACATCCAAAGGTTGAAGCTCCATAGAGCAGGAAAGGTTAGGTAAAGAGCAAGAGTTTCAAAGAAGCCTTCCTCATTATATTCCCTCTCTCCTGTGGGGATAATCACCACGGTCCCTGGTCCAAGCTGCTTTTTGCTTATTTTGACATTTTCTATCAAATGTTTCATTAATCCGGCGCGAGCGAGGAGCCGGGGACGCCGTTTGAGCACGACAGGCTCAAGGCGATGAGGAGGGACGGGCTTTTAATGAAGAGGACGAGGTTTTAGCCGGGGAAGATGAACACCAGCGACGAGCCGGAATTACTCCTCCGTTGCTTTGAAGTTAATGTGAGAAGCTCAATTAAACTGAAAACAGGTCCCAGTTTCTTCCTGCACTTTGCTCTACTTAGCGGAAAATCCCCCAACCTTTCTCGTAAAGAGACGTCCCTGACGCTCGCTTCTCGACGCTCCAGATGACAAATTTGGCATTTCCGCCGTGCGGCGCGCGTGGGGCGCGACGGTGTCGGCGGACCGCAGCGTGAGACGCGGTCACGGCCCATTAGCTCACCAGTGAGTGGTAGTACATTCAAGAGACGGAATGACTTTTTGGTTCAGTGAAATAAATGATTTTTTTTTTTTTTTCCTTCCGTGAGGGAGGATAAACACTTTTCTTGCCGCGGGGATTGACAGGGCCGCTCGCCGTAAGTGTGCATTTCAGCGATTTCACGAAGGGGAAACGCACCAAAATGATAAAACCTGTTGTGACCTACTTTTAAAGCGTCGTATCTAGAATATCAACAGCGTGTGCTAGTCGCTCTGGAAACAGTTCTGAGTGGTTTTCATTTATTGGTACAGGGATCTCACAGTAATCTGAGTATCTCGTCCTCTTCCTCTATTCCACTGCAGGCGTCATTTGTCCCCCTGTACTTGTAGATCTGTCCCCATGTATGTCCTGTATGCTTATAGAAGGACTTTGTCTTCTATTTGATGTGGAATCTACAGGAATCCCCACATTTATATCAATCCTGCACCCACATAAATGTATCAGTTTGAACGCAGACAACATGCAGATGTTTCACACCAGATGTTGAAGCTACAGAAACATCACGGATTTCCTTCTCCTTCTTCATGATGCGTAAGACGGAGGACGAAGCGATGACTGTGAGAGCAACACCCACGTGCAGGAATATGTGGTGTATTTATAGCAGGACTTTTAACTTATACTAGTATGCTGCAAAATATTCCCATTAAATAACAAAATCGCAAACCGAGTCCAAATTGTGATCTTTTATTAATTTGGCTGAGTTATCTAAAATGTACGACGTAATCTCTTTTAGATGAATGACAAAAACATGAAAAATGTTGCAAATTCCTCCACAAGGTTTCCGTCTGGTGAAAGAATGAAACCCTGTAAGCTGTCGATTTAAAAAAGGAAAAAACAAAACAAAAACAAACTTGTTCCTCTTCCCACAATGCACCTCAAGGTCACATATTCTCAGGAGAACATTGCTAATTTCATATCTGTGATAAGATAAAGCAGAAAATCATTTCACTTTCACCAGGCACTGTTTTGCTTAAATGTCAAAAGAGTAAAAAAAACAAAACAAGCCCTCCTGGTAACAGCAGGGAGTCAGACACTTCAGACTTGTTTTGGCACGGCGCATAATTGTTTTAATTCTTGTTTCCAAGTGGTGCATTTTTGCAGCAACACTTCAGCGAATTGGTTATTTTGAGCTTCAGTAACTGAAACGGCGTGGCGGAAACGGCCCGGGAAGTGTTTCTCGTGACGCCGCGTTCGTGCGGTTTGCGTAAAATGAAAAATATTCATCTCTTTTTTTTTTGGAACTGCTGGCTGAAATTAAAGGTCACGTTTGTATTAGATTTCTTGGTTTATACTTTTCCTCCTGAATATTAAACCGGCTGTAAAGTAGAGAATTTTTTTTTTTTTTTTCAGATAACAACCTTTACTCTTCTCCCTAACGATCAACTTTCCCTTTCATCTTCAACCGGCGATCGGCGATCAAAGGAGCCCCGGAGGACATTAAAACACACTCTGAGGTGACATTTAGCCCCAAAAAGGCTGAACGCAAAACATAGCATTTATCGGAGAATCATACGACTCCGACATTCAAGAAAGTGCGGCGTAAAGCGACTTCCCCTCTGCTAGAGGCTTCATTAATGGATTTCACAATTTGACAAATGTCTCCGAGATTTTTATTGGCACTCAGCAGGAATGTGCTCAACGCGCATAGTGATGGAAGTAAATTAGCTGTGAAATATGGAGGTGTGCTGATGTCAGGACATAATCCACGTCCGTTCTCCCAGGTATGAGGGGGACACACACAAAGGTAGTGGAGTTTAATCAAATGAATCAAATGTTGGACTCCCGGTCCTTCAAATGAAAAAAAATGAATCCAATGTCTGTGAGGTTTACGTCGCATACATTCTCCATCTGGTCGTGTTGCCTTGAAACGCGAAATGCACTCAGAAGAATTATGTTTGACATGTTTTTCTTCGGCGCGACGATCTCAGACATGTGACCTCGTCTTAGGAATGTAATTCAATTCCCCCCTTTTGCGACCCGAGGTTGGTATAATTCAGAACGAGACGCGGGGAACGGGCGAGGTCTATTTTTAGTCGCCCTGTCATCGATTTTTATTTGTACAAACCCCTAGAAAACAATTGGACAGCACCAGAAAGACGTGTTTGTTCGCCGGGGTCTGAGATGGAGTGGGTCAAACTCCCGGCACGCTGAGTGGTTTTTGTTCAGGGTGGTTGACCAGAATACCGCCCGGCACCACCTAAAGGCCGCCTGTTTTATCCAGCAGCAGCTGAGCGTGAGGTCTTGAACTCACAGGCTAAACTAAAACAAATGGGGGACAGCAGCTTAGAGACTTGGTTTTTCCTTTCCCTCCTTTCCCTCTTGCCCGTAGCGGCGGCGCGTCGAGCTCGTTCGGCACGGCGGCCGTGCGTTTCTTTCATTTCCTGGAGAGTAAGGTCAATGATAATTGCGACCATCATAATCACTTTCCCTTAAGTGATAATCTTGGCCCTCTAGTTATTGAAAACACCTTATTATGCATTCCAAATGGGCTCACATGCTATTCAAATCACCATTCATCTGCCGGTGAAAGGGGCATTCAGCTCACTCCGGTAATTGAATGTTATCCAAACTAAAGCAGTGCTGCAAATGTCACCTGAAGCAGGTTATTTTACTTATATTCAGCAGTAAATTAAAGGGGATATTAGTCAGTTTTATGTTTCTGTCAGTGTTAGATTTTTTAATATAGATGCACTAAGGTGGGTGCAATTGGTCCGGATTTGAGTTTGGGACGTTGTTCGGTTGCGGCGGTCCATTTTCACCACAGTGTGGGTCTTTGGACCAACAGACCAACAAGATCTCCTCAGCCACATCCACCAGCTCGTCATCATCCGAACCATTCCTAGACCACACGACATATACTGTGTCCAGCATATTCTGGGTACGCCCCGTGGTCTCCATCTAGCTAGCTGTGCCCAGTTTTTCCTATCCAAGGACGGATCCTGAGACCACCTGAGCGTAAATGAGCAGCAGAGCTCCTCGTCCTCTCCCGAAAGGTCAAATTACACCTCGTACGCTCTGTGGGGCAGACAGGGTCCGCTCGGCTCAGCGTAAATTAGTCATCTGCTTGTCAGTGGAAGGACGTGCCGAGTTTGCCCGTGACTATAATTTATTTCTTTCGGTTTCCATCCAGAGCTCGTGGCCTCAGGGGTGCAAAGAGATCGATCAGCGAACAGAGAAAACGGCGTGACAATCAGATTGATTTACAATTGTTGTTTGACGCCTTTGGGATTGATGACATCAAAAAAAAAACAATCATTTTCTAACCACGGCGTGATAAACCTGGCCGCTTTCGTCCGCTCCGGATTGATTTTTTATCATTCAGAAAAACATTTGAATGAGGAACGTACTGTATATATTTGTGTAAAATCATATAAAAACCCGAATGATTGGGACTTCCCCTGAAGATGAAGCTTCTAACCAGATTCTCAACCTTTCCATTTTCATCCTGCCCGCTCTTCTACTTATTTATCCTCATCGCTGTTACGTCTTTTAAAGCCTCACCTTGAATAAATCAGAATTGTGGCAGCCGACTCCCAGAGTGCGCCGCGTTTGCACCCGTCGGCCCTTGATAGACGCTCACACGGCGAGAGAAATCTTCTCGAACGCGGCGAGCGGTGGAAAACTTCAGCTCGAACCCGCGGTCTCGGGTCGCGTTCGGTGGAAAACAGTCATCGCGGCTCATCAATCGGCCTCGCTGAGCCCTTTTATCTTTTGACATTGACTTCAGGGTTGAACTCCACTAACTTGTTGTACCAAATGAAAAAAAAAAGCGCCCGTCACTTATTGACACCAAGCACACATTTTCTCCAAAGTGACAGTTCCAAGGTGGCTGTTTTCTCACGAGAGAGCGCCGGGATGGCTTTTACTGTCCATTAAAGCACATCAACCCTGACACGTGTTAATAACAAGGAATATCTCAGCTTAATGGCTACCAGCAGAGGTCCCGAGCCGTCGGGCCCCGAGCGTCACGCAGACGGAATTCATAAAGGCGAGCCGCTTTTAGCGCCCTGTTCTGACAAAGCTGATGAATGATCCCACTGTAGTCGGACGTCAAAGTCTGTGCCAAATGTCTCGGCGTGAGAGGATTCTTTCAGCTAAGTTTAATTCTGGTAACCGCTATCGCACTGTAAATCTTTTTTTTTTTATATTTAATATTTAAAAGCAACCGACTGCCTGTGTGAGCTACAGTTTTGCTGACAGATAGTTAATTCTTTATTATTTAACATTTGCGCCGCAGCGAAGCAGTTGTAAAACTGTGGAAACTGTCACAAAATATAACAGCTGATCCTGACCCATCGACGTTTTTTTGGAAGTCGTACATGATTGAATTTATCTCCTTTTCCATTCAATTCCCGTGATGAGTGATACTTAAATAGTAAAGATTAAAAAAAAAAAAAATTCGGGGAGGACCGTTACGAAATCTCCCATAACTACAAAATATTGGCATCTATAAAATTTGAGTGCGTGGCATAATGAGCAGCGGAAGATAAGGAAAACGTCTGACAGGTTAATTTATATGGGCCAATATCACGCAGAGCGTCCGCAGTGGAAGGAAAATAAAGGAGTAATGAGTGGAAAATACTTGAATAACAATCAAACCGCCATTCCGAAAGAGCATCATCAAGTTCGCTAATGATGCAGTAAATCCAAACTCACCTGAAAGGGAATGAGATGATCAAATGAAGAGAGTTCAGTCATGAGGCCCAAGTTGTTTAATATGGAGAAGAGAAAAGATGGAGACGGTTTCCAGAGACAGAGGAGGGATTTTTAAAAATATATGCTCTGTGCAATTCCGCGCTCTTCGGTTTTATGAACTACTAATTCAATCTCCTTCCATTTTTATTGTGAACTCATTGGTTTGATATTTGTAGTGTAAAGAGAGTTTTTAAATACGCAAATTCCCGAGGAAAGCTCTCCGATCTTCGCAAGGTCTCGACTATTTAGGATAACGTGGTGATTTTGGGCTGAAAGCAGACGTTGTTAAATCTGGTTCCAAGGTATAATCTAGGTCATCTCACAGATTTATGATTTTTCTCGCTCTGAAATTTGCTGCCCGGCGAGAGAGAAAGTTTACGCCCAAAATCACAATCAAAGCAAAACGCATATTGCGGTTTCAATTTATGTTCTGCTGCAGTTTATGATACTTTCACGGTGGATGTTATTTTAGCTGTACGAAGGTTTGATCGTGTGTTATATAACAGTGTATGGGTTTGGTTTTGAAGCACACGGTTCAACCATGAATGAATGGATGGAGTGCGGTCTGGCCAATTCCACCGTTGAAGAATTTGTATTCCGCCTTAAAACAGACGCTGCCTGAGGAATAGGTCGAAAGCAGACGGCGTCAGGTGTCAGATTCTGGCTTTGATGTGTTTTTAGGATACTTAGTGGAAGCGGTGGAGTATAAAGAAAGACCAGAGCGAGTGGAATGTTGACAGTAAAATCTTTACCCATGAACTCCAGATTGCTGTGGCAGCACCAAAGCTCTTAAACAACAAAACTTGAACTTAATGAATTATTGAATTGCCGTGTTTTCACCACGCTCTCAGACGGTCACGGAGCTGCATTATGCTGAAGTGGTTATGAATGCATTTCCCTCACGCGGGACTCTCTGGGCCCTGCAAACGCCACAGCACCGGGCATTGTAATTACCCTAAACTGTGTTAAAACGCTGCACTTGAACGCGGCGATACAACTGCAGAAATCAACATTAAGGCTCTCGTGGTTGATCTAGTTTTGAATTCCTTCGGACGTCCACCGATACTCCTCGTGCTCTTCCCATTTAGCCTGCAGATAGAGAGAAAACTTTCAGGGACGACAGATGAGCGCCGAATAATGCAACATTTGATACACCGACTTCACACAGTCAGCCACTTATTGTATTTTTAATTGCGTTATGCCGCTTCTGCCCTTTTTTTCTGTCGCGTTTGCCGGACGTATTTAAGGCATCGGCGTTTGCTTTCTAAGGACTTTCTACGACCGCTCCCAATACCCAGGTGTCTCGAAGCGATCGTCCTTTGTAGCCTACGTGCATGGATGATCAATGACAGGGGCCAAATTAGGAGGAATCCAAACGAAAGGGACGATCCTTCTAGAATGAGTTACTGCAGCATGGAAAAAAGGAAAAAGTAGAGAACGTTGTTTCCCCCTCCCCTCCTCTGGACTCTGACAGGTCTAAATATATAGTCTTCTATATATCTCAGGCGTTTGTGATGCATTGAGTAGATTGCGTCTTTTAACTGTCCTCTACTTGTCTTATGCAGACTCCAGCATTGGCTTAACGGGACAGTGTGCGCGGTAATACTGGATGTGAGGACCCGAGAGTGCGTTTTTTTGGTGAGTGAAATGCTAGGAATGACAGGAATTCCATTCTATGCTCGTCACAGTAATCGTTTCTCTCACGATCGAGTAACAGTTCGCCTCCGATCTGCGGTTTTTGTTTGCCGTATTCCAAAATTCTATCAGTTAAGAGCAACACAAGTTTACATTTTTAGACGCGTGCCAAGGATAAATTGAATTGGGCGTCGAAACATCAAAAAGCCTCGCTGTTGTAATGAGAGTGTACCCAGCTCTAATGCCTACATACATTCTGCATACATTTCCGTTGTCGCTGACATTACTAAGTACATTAGGATTGCCAGAAACTTGAGGCTGGATGTGAAATGTGGGAGGCTTTAATTGCAGTCATGTGTAATGCTGCATACATTAAGTAATGCCCCCTCACTGTCACGGCTGTCAGATTGTTCGACAGGTAATTAGGAGAATGGTGGAGCGCTGCACGGCGAATTCTTTCATTTACCTCAGAAAGCAGATATTTCCCACAAAGCGATAACCTTCTTTGTACTTAAACAAGAGTGTTTTTATCCTCAAGCGAAAGTTTACCACACACATGAACACGCCGTTTATTTTTAATTCAACATGCTGACGGCTCGTCTACGAGATTGTGAAATGTCAAAGGCGGGTGCGATTGTGGGTTTATCACTGCATAAGGAAAAGGCGAATACCGTGTGGCATCAACAGGTTTCCTGTCGCACGGGGTGTCTCAGTCGTAGCTACGAGCCCCAATGTGAACCCTTATGAGAGCTGTGTTCATGTTCACCGCAGAGCTCTGACGAAGCTGTTTCTCATCACCGATTCTGTGTGATTTTCACGGGGCAGAATCGAAGCGAAGGCGAGGTTTGGAGAGTGTCCAGTTTCATGATCTTAAGATTGGAGCTCGACCGTTTGCAGACGACACAGTATTGTTAGCTTCATCCTGCCCTGGATCGGTTTGCAGCTGTGATTAGAGACAGCATCTCCTAGTTCGATGCCAGGGTTCTCTGAAGGTGGAACGTCCTCTCCTGTGCTACCGCCTGGAGTGACAGAGATCAAGGATATCTGAGATTCCAACGCAACAACTATTTCCCATGTGCTCAAAAGCCGTTTGCTTTTAACTTCTGCAAATACAAAATGAAGAGAAATTTGGAGAGGAAACCTAAACAAGCAGCTGATTGAGTCCTGAACTCTCTGCTATTTGAATTTTACATGTTTTTGTTCTAATCAAATGTCCATCGGCAATCGTTCTAAAGCATTCTAAGATTGATTTTTTTTCCACCCTCTGACTTAGATTTTTCTGACATTGAAAAATGTGTGTTGTACAAATAATAAAAATTCTAATCAGTTAAAAAAAAATGATATGAATTTAAATATGGAATACTGTGAGAAAAGATGCAAATCACTCTAAAGTGTCGCTCCAAAATGCTGCGTGTTTTGTATGTTTTGAGAGAAAAACACTGCGGCAAAGTTTGTTTCACGAGACATCTCTGCAAACACGGTACAGGCTATAATTTAAAGAACGGGTATCACTACAGTGTGGTGATGCGCCGGCCGCGGGAAGAGACGGTCGTTAACACGGGCGACCTAAACATTAGCATGAAAAACAAAATGTATCTTTTTTTCAATACTTAGTTGATGTAGAGGCTTTTTTTAATGAGACAAAGGCCAAACCCACCAACTTACAATGAGTTCAAGTTGTTATCGCAGCGTGCAATAATGACTTTTGCAAGAAATCATGCAGCACTAATTCAAAACAAACTCTGAAATACAGATAACTCGGAATAAAAGTAGAATTGTAATCCCCTCTGAGTACGTCGTAGGACTCCACAATGAGCTTATAATTATCTGCGAGCACACCAGTTGGATTCCTTGGCAGCCCGCTCGCCGTCAAACCCCTTGTTTTGTGTCCGTCCCCGTCCCGTCATATCGTCCTCCTCTCCGTTCTGCCTTCTCCCTCTCCGTGTTCCTTACGTCTCACCCCGTATCTGTCATTTCTCCGTCCCCCCCTTGTGCTCCTTCCTTTTTTCTGGTTTCCTTTGAAGTACCAAACAATGAGAGAGTTACGCTCCCCGCAAAGCTCGTAGGCAAATCCAGGCTGAACGCAAGTGCAGCGCAGCGGAGTCTTGTCCTCTGTGCCACGGGGAGGATGGGATGGGAGGAAACAGCACGCAAGTACAATCAGACTGCAGCGACGGTGACAGCGGCGCTGCGTGGGCTCGATCCCTCAGCTGTCACATCAGCCCAGAATGGCCGATGAACGTTTCCCGCCAACATTCCTGTCTTTCTTTGTTGTTGCGGTCATTGATCCTTGACAAGCGTCCGTTTGTTGACAGGGCGCCCATGAGGTCGTAATGATAGAGGCCGGGGAGATTTGCATGTCGACTGTCACGACTGAGCTGAAGATTTCATTAGAGGAGAATGTCAGCGTAAAGGTGACAAAGACAACCACGGGCCCCTCCGCCGTCTCATCCTCCCTCGCGCCTTTTTCCGCGCACGCGTCGACGAAGGCTATTTTTACCTGAAGATGCAGCGGGAAATTAGCGACAATGCACGGCGGGGTTACATTCTGGAGTCTGAGATGCGTTTTTTTTTTTTTTTTCCCCTCC
>OMNV01008036.1:33998-44344 GCA_900303265.1 Brotula barbata | reverse complement strand
ACCTGTCTTTAGAAGGATATTTTCAGGGCTCTGAAACCTCTATACCGGTCATATCATATCATCATATCGTATCGTCATATCATATCGTCATACCGTATCATCATATCATATCATCATATCATATCGTCATATCATATCGTCATATCGTATTGTCATATCATATTGTCATATCATATTGTCATATCATATCGTCATACCGTATCGTCATATTATATCGTCATATCATATCGTCATATCGTCATACCATATCGTCATATCATATCATATCATCATATCATATCGTCATATCATATCGTATCATCATATCATATCGTATCATCATATCATATCGTATCATCATATCATATCGTATCATCATATCGTATTGTCATATATCGTATCGCATGTATCGTATCATATCGTAATGTATCATATCATATCGTATCGTATCGTATCGTATCGTATCGTATCGTATCGTATCGTATCGTATCATAGACAGTAGGAAGGGCCCAGAGTCTGTAGACCGGGAATGGGCGAATGAAATGAATCTGTTTCTCTACAGATCTCATTCTGCCCCCACTCTTTCTCCCCCACCGAACAGAGCACAGACCGGTTGGCGCCTCAACACCTGTACCCTTCCTGCCGCCCCCACTACCCCCACCCTCCAAGAAGATCGGGGACATCAGCTTCACCCACCTCGCACCTCTCTACCCCTCTCTATTTCACACTCACAGAAACCATAACACCCTGCCATCATCTCCCTCAACTGCATCCACCCTGCTGTCACACCTGGAGAACACTGGAAGCACAGCGAGAGTCACGTTGTCGACTTCCAGAGCACTCACCATGATACGGCCATCGCTGTTCAGGGGGGAACCTGGAGGGAGCTGGAGTAGACCGTCGCTTCGCTGCGTGAATCGTGGACGTCCTCACCAACAGACCTCAAAATGTGACTGTGTGTCCCATGTGGTAGTTTGCAACACAGTGTACAGTACTCTCTCCTTTTCTCTTCACCCTGTACACCTCAGATGTCAGATACAACACGGACACGGATGATTCAGTTATGGACGTGTATCTGAAGGCAACAAACTGGATAAATGGGGGGTCATCATCGACTTTGGCGTCTGATATGAACTTCAACACCTGCATATCAACACCAGCAAGACAACGGATGTTATATTGTATTGTACTGTGTATTATCATTATGTAATATTATATAATATATATTAATATGTAAGATATACCGTATATGTATTGTATATATGTATATATATGTGATATTTTATATTACTTATATATAAAAAGAAATAATACTAGTTACCTAATTGACAAGTTGGATTCCTTCTGTGTTTTTGGACTCGGAGTGCAACAAACGGTCTCTTGTTTGTCTAAAACAACAAAGGAAATCTTTGGGGACTTTTTTCTTTCCTGTTCACCTCATCCAATCTGAGGTGGCTCCGAGGCTTGTTGTTTGCAGAGGCCAGATTGCTGCACCAGCCTGACACACACACAGCGAGGCATCATTACAGTCAGAGCTAACAACGAGAGTGTTTTTATTGCTGTGCTTTGATGACAGAGACTAGATAAAACAGGGAGAGTTACAGAAAGAGCGTGAAAGATATAGAGATGTACCATTTGTGCACCTGTGCAAAGAATCCATACTGATTCCTTAAATATGCTTAAATCAACATGCGGTCGCGGCAATTAAGTGGATCACATGAATTCGCTCCAATGGTCCTGATAGTCCGACCGTCAGCGAACCCTCTGATCTTTCTGTCTGCTGTCTGTGCATCAAATTGTTCTCCCGCTGTGCCGTGGCTTCTGAAGTGATGCTGTCATACTGACGGTGCACCGTTGCCGCGTGTGTACTGTATAACTGTCTCTAACGCACACACACGCAGTCTCACAAGAACGCATGGGCATTAAAAGCACACACGAAAAGAGGCACACGTGCATGCACAGTCACAGATGAACTCAAACGACAAACACACACACACACTCACAAATGATGCCCAAGGACCATCGCACCATCTGCTTTTGGTAAATCATTAGAAAACTAGCAGCATCGCACAGAATCTTATCTGAAGAACAGCCCCACCTCCTCCCTGAAACCATGGTGATGGTGTTTATTGTTTAGCTGCTGTGTCAACTGGTATATCAACAACGAAGCGCCTGATTCACAACCTTTCCCGACTCCCCAGCAGCCAACGTGCTCCACATTCCATCAACCGCAGGTGAAGCCGGCGGTAGCTGAGGTCTGGGTACGGCCGTCGGAATGTGACAATCGAAATCGTCTTAAGTCGTGCGTTGGGCCGCGCCATCGACGACGCAGGCCGATGGAAACAGTCACGGCATCCAGGTTGTCATGACATCACCATGGAGAGCAACAACACTGCATGCTGTCCTTTAGCATGCTTTTCATTATGTATGGGAAAGATACTAGGCGGTACGAATCCACTCAAAGCTGATTGTGTCCTGAAGTCTGAGCACATATCTTGAGGTAATAGCGCAGTTTTATAAAAACGGTCTTTCATTTTGAACACAATAATAAGCCGGAGCAGAGAGCAAGGCCGTCCGAACCTCCGTCTCAGCCTCCAATTTAAAACTGTCAAATGACAAACAGCTAGTTTTGTTAAAGCAGAGCAGGCATTATTTTCTCTATTATTTAATCTTTATACTGGGAGCCCACTCAATATAAAGCTTACCGAGATGAACTGCCGGCTGCATGCTGACAAATCAACAGCCAATAATAGTCTGTACCGCTAACTCTGGCATCAGTTACTACGCCAAAAAGCTACTGCTGGTACTGAAAAACTCCAAAAGGTAAGCAAAGTGAAAGCAAAGTTGGCACGGCTGAATGGATGAAGACTCCCTGAGCACAGCTTTAAGGCACAAAGTTCAAACTCCTCCCATCGGGTCGTCGCCTCAGATCACGGTGCTCCAAAACAAACAGACACAGAAACAGCTTTTTCCCACAGGCCATCACCCTCATGAAGAGCTAACAGCTCAGACACCTTCACAAGAACACTCACTTATTCACACACTTGCACAGGTGTAACAAAACACAAGGAGAGTGTTTGCTGTGTTTGTTGGTGGTAAGGTGAAGCGGAATAGAATCACAGCTTTAAGTTAAGACGCATTACTGGTTACAGCGCCGCTCTCCCTCCTTTGAGAGAAGACGTGACGGGTCATTTGTAGACGGAGGAAACGAAGCAGCTGTCGCCATGACGAGCAACGTAACCGCTTGTTGTCAGGGCGCGATAGGTTATGCAATGCAAACTGGGTGTGTTTGGGGAGCGGATTAACAAAAACAGGACTCCACAATGAAGGACGGCGTGCATCATACTGGATGGAGGAGCAGTTCGGGGAGGGTTTCAGAAAAAATTGTCTTGTCAAAAGTCATTGTGACTTCTTTTAATGCAATATAATTTTCTTTCACTGTCAGCAATACATGTGATTGACGTGTATTAGCTGGACAGGAGAGCCTTGGGCGAACTCGGTGTGGGGCTGTGATGTAATGGGTCACAAAACAGACTGAAGTGGTCCTCCCTCTATTCCACTATAGTAACATGAACTGGACCTTTGACCTGTCTTTAGAAGGATATGTTCAGGGCTCTGAAACCTCTATACTGGTGCTATAAGTAAAATATTAACAGTAAAGTGTACTCAAACATCCAAAGTACCCATTGTACAAATGTCCTGTTAAATAATTGATGCATGAGTGGGCCCTGATGGTTCAGCAGGTAGAACCTGTACATACGCACGCCGCTGCAGGTTCAACGCTGACATATGACATAAGCCCTTTTTTGCTGCCAAAAACTATAAATGCACTGCAAAAAAAATCTTTAAAAAAATGTGATGCGTTTACACGTGTGTGTTAATGAGCGTGATCGGTTGCCGTGACATTAAAACACACACCAGTCGTCCAAAACTTCAGTACCGTTTGCAGCAGCACGGCTACACTGGATGAAGTAGAAATAATGATTATAATTGCAGAAAACCTGATATGATCGTGTGTGCAATAATTAAATGTAGTTTACATTTAGAGTAGGAGTGTGAAAAGTTAAAACCATCCACCAAGAACAGTGGTATGCACACATTGATGATAATTAATGATAATAATGGAATAATAATTGATTAAATAAAAGGGAAGAACGTTCCAACGGTTTCTTGATGAAACCCTTTTTCTTCATGAATAATTGATCGCGCTGACATGGTTTTCATCGTTATAAATAGATGTGATTATCCAGCACACCAGCAGGTATTTAAGACCCACGGCTGCAGATCAACTTTGGAGAAAACATGTGTTTCCGACAGAAAGCCTCGCCAGATGATGGCACGTCATATCTATGACATCCTTGATAGTATGGGGCCAGAGTGATGGACAGTTCTCTTTCACCACAGCTCTGCTGTATCTCAGATGGCACAAGCTCATTATCCCCACCCGACCAATTACTGTATATGGGCCAACGAGGAAACGCATGCTGGAAGCTTTGCAGTTGCCACGGTGTCATCCCCTCGTGTCTCACCAAAGACTCCTAAAGCAGCCCGCATCAAAGGCAGCGGAGATGAAGGCTGATCTTGGCCCTTTCACACATTCGCCGGCAACACACAAACACAAATCCCCTGCACGCCGGCACACACGCTGACCCAAATAACACCCTAATGAATACACGAGCCCATATCAATATGTATAGACGCGCACATAGATGTATACATGCGTGCACGTTTTTGTTGCTATGTCTCCAGTGCAGGAGAGAGACTCAGTGGAAGTGGAAGTGAAAGAGGGAAACATTTATCATGCAATAGAACACGCAGCTGCAGGGAATATACAGTTAAAGTAAAAGCACCAAAGGAGTCGAACATTTTCAACAAATTAACTGATAACTTACACACATATTAAGTTGAACATTAGCATTAGGACTCTTTTGTCTTCATCTGCCACCACAGCAAAGACAGTAAGGAGGGGTTAGAAGACAAAGAGAATGGATAAATTAACAAGCGATAAAGACTCATGGGTTAAGTCAGACTTATCACAATGAGCACTGTTTACAAAGATAAATACCCATAATGCATCTACTCATTTGACTTTTAGGAAATCAGGATGTACATGTCACATCAAAGTGACACTACTATTCACTGATGACTTGTAGTATGTGGGTCTGTCTATCATCCGTCCGTCCACCCATCAACACATCTATCTATCTATCTATCTATCTATCTATCTATCTATCTATCTATCTATCTATCTATCTGTCTGTCTGTCTGTCTGTCTGTCTGTCTGTCTGTCTGTCTGTCTGTCTGTCTATCTGTCTATCTATCTATCTGTCTATCTGTCCATCTGTCCGTCTGTCTGTCTGTCTGTCTTTCTCTTTCTCTCTCTCTCTTGCTATTTATATACATATACATATATATAGTACTGTATATAGTTTTCACACGAGACTTTTCATCAGTGTCTTTATCCTTGTTGATAGAATATCGACTCTCTCTGTAAGTGCACTTACAAGCTCCAGTGCACTTTATTGTTTATATACTTTACCTAGTTTGTCGTTCCCATGGTAACCCTGACTCATTGACTAGATGGGGCTCTGTATAGGATGAAGTGTTTACCTCTAAACATAGCGACCAACTTGAAATGATATGATTCTCATTTGATTCTGCCAATAAAGGAGAAACTAAATTCTTAACACGTTCACTCACTCACAGAACGAGAAACCCAGGAGATAGAATATACAGGGACAACCTGTCTTAAAAAAATAAATAATAAATGCTGTTTCACATCAACATGGCATGATGAGCTTTGTATATCTGAATTCAATCATCGTCGTTGTAGCATTCTGGAGATATTTGGTGTTTTCAGTGGACACTCGAGGATCCCTGTGCTATTACTTCAACAGCAAAGATAGAAAATTCTGGATGCCCCTGACCTTGGCATGGGTAAGCAGAATAGATAACATGGATGGATGGATGGATGGGAAGTAATCATATCTTCAGGATTCCCAGAGAGAACTTTTTCTACTTTCTGCTATTGTTACTTACTGCATGTTTATCTACACAACACTCTGTCCTCCTGCTCCTTCAGCTGAAAATACAGATGTTCCAAGGTACAATGTTGTCAAAAACCATTAAGATGATGAATCCATTGGTATGTAACTCACTAAAAGCTCCTCTACATGAACTTATTAGAGACGTTTTACGTATTTAGCACAGAGTTCCATGTGGATCTATTCAAAATCCTGGTAAGTGAACACCAAATATGTCCAAGATGCTACAACTTAAAACATACATAATGACCTGAAAAGTGACAAGTAAAAGATCTTGAAAAACAGTTTCTTGTTCCTTGATCTCCTCCACAGGGAGGGCAGAGGTCAAGTTCAGCAACCAAAGAACCCGCTTGGAGGTGATGGTGTGTGAGATGAGATCCACAGTCTGGGAGTGGAAGCTCACAAACCCAGCAGCTTGAATTTGGGTCCCGCTCGTAGCTCGTAGCATGTGTGTATTTGTGTGGGTTTGCAGAAATCATTAGGCCTCTAGCCTAATGATGGTTCTCATAAAGCAGGAAAAAAGGAGGTAAAGTGGCCACTTAACAGATGTAGAGGCTGATGACAAATGGCTGTGACCTTGGCCGACTCCACTACAATGGCTGAAGCAGAACAGTAAAGCGGCAGGAGAGGAAGGGAAGGTGTCGCCACAACAGCCAAGACAGGGCTGTAAATACGTGCTCAGCAAGATCCACAGTTTCACAGAAGAAGAAGAGGAAGAAAAGAGCTTGCGGTTATATTTGGTTACAGTAGGTGTGCGACTGTGTCTTGAATAACTCATTTAAATATACCAAAATTATTTCCATGGAAACAGATCTTACATAGACATGAAAACCAGCGGTAAATTCCTTTTAATAAATCACGCCAAATGTGTGCCTGGGGTTATATGACATAGTTTAGTGATCATGCAGTTGATTGTGTATCTTTATTACTGAAAATTCATGAGAACACTTTTAGCCTTGACAGTGTTTTTTTTTTAGATTATTGTTATTATTTTTTAACTTAAAGGAACAATGTTGATCTGGATGCAGGGAAGATCCAGAGGCATTTCCTAACAATAATTGGGGCTTTCATTTATCTGCTTATTTATCTGCTATTCATGTTTAAATTAAATTAAATTAAATCAAATTAAATTGTTTTATTTTATTTTATTTTATTTTATTTTATTTTATTTTATTTTATTTTATTTTATTTTATTTTACTCAAAAGTAACATTAATCTAAAAAAAGCCCTCTAATTCTTTCCTTCATAAGTCTTTCGATTGCAGGAGAAATATTATTACAGTAATAAATTAACATATTGTGTTATATAAATGATACAGTAAAATACAGAAATTGCACAATATTGTCAGCATCTATCTTTTTAGTGTCTATTTTCCATGTCCAGGTGCGGGATTTTGCACACTCGTGATTATGTTTTGGCTGAAAAGACAGAAAGTGTCAACAACAAGAAAGTCACATACTCAGGCCGGATATGCATACTTTGTGGACCAATTGTGCGTCTGTGTGTATGCATAAATAACCAAATGATATGCATACACACAGACACGCAAGGTTACGAGTGCCCAGACAAGGCCATAATGAATTCACTGTCAGCATGAACATATGTGCACAAATGTTAATGTATGCCTACATGGAGCGCAAGGAGAAAGCATAGCGGGCCAATCAAACCACAATCACCGATCAGTTATCAGTCTAAAGCAGGCCTCATAAAGCATCCCTTATCTCCATTGACACGAGTCATTCAACTCAAATAAAGCGTTTACCGAACGAAGGGAGGTGAAGTGAGCGAGTGACGTCTGAAGGGTCCAGAATACTGAAAAGAGCTGGAAATGTAATGGATGGTGATCCATCAACAGCCATCTGTCGACGCTGATTTATGTTAATGAGAGCGCCAAGGACCTGAGCAGTCCTTCTATATTATAGAAACATTACATGTAAACTGGACAACTCTGACGCAGCGGGCGGGGCATTTGGAGGAACGCTTTTATTATGTACATAGGAAATAAGCAATCGGAAAAGGAACCGAACAACCCCACGATTAAAGATTTAACATTCAATTATGAATGGCTACGTTATAAATGGGCTCAAAAGACTGACAACTTCCCCGATCACATTTGGAATGAAGGCTCTTTAACTAAGAACTTTCAGTCACACACATCAGCAAGATGAATAATGAGGATCAAACTGAGCCATTCACACTTCACACATTCAGCTCTTTAGGCCAGGAAAACACATCACGTTCAAGTAACAACAATATGGAGCCTCATATAACAACCCCTCCCTCTCTGTCGCGCACACTTCATCATTGTTCTGCATAGGGAGGGTTTAACGGAAGCCTAAAGTCGGCCCCAAGCCCTGAACTAACTATGGAGCCAAAAGGGGTCATATACGTCCATCCATCCATTATCTATTATCTATTATACCTGGACAGGGCAACAGTCTATCGCAGGGCTGACACAAGCAGACAGACAACTCAATCACACTCCCATTCACGCCTATGGTTGATTTAGATACTCCAATATTCACCCTTCACCTGGGAGCAAACTGGAGTATCTACGCAGAGACGAGGGACAACATGCTTCACACCAAAAGGACCACGGTGAGCCCCGCACTCAAACCCATGACGTTCTGGCTACAATGCTAACCACCAGCCCACTGTAATAACACCAGGAAGTGTTTCCTAAAATAATGCATTGTTGTGCCAAAGGTGTCAGAGGTGAAGTGAAAATGAACACATGATGAACAGGAGATCAGACCAGCAACCTTCCAATTACCACAACATCAACCAATCAGCTGACCCCTATCACCCCCAACCCCCCCATCTGTATGACCGTGTCTTATGAAACTTCCTTCCATCCTAATTCAATGACACCAGTGGACACACACAATTATGATGCGGTGTGACGCCCACACGCGGTCACAACAGGGGGGTCGACATCCGAGCCATGACTCACGCCCCAGTTAGACTACGGCATAAAAATCAAAGTTTATTCGATCCTGAGTGGAAAAAACATCAACACTGAGTGGACAAACAAGTCTCCAGTCATCATTAATTTCCAAATAATTGCCACCATAAAATGTAATCTAATGTGCGTGTGCAGGCCAGTGGAATCCATTTATGATGTGAAATCGTGTTAAAGATCAGCACGAACCATGTACACGACACACGTGTGACTGTGGAAATGATGGCTTGTATAATTCTCTCTCTCTCTCTCTCCCTCCCTCCCTCTCTCTCTCTCTTTCTCTCTCTCTCTCTCTCTCTCTCTCTCTCTATATATATATATATACAGTATATACAGTATATGTCTTTTGTGTCCTTTTGTTAAGAGTCCACTCATATGTAATGATATTCATAAAAGCCACTTGAGGTCTCGGTTCTTTAAAAAGACACATATTTTTCCCGTACACCTCACTAATCTCCATTATTCGCACTACATCCTTAATTTTCCCTCATCCTCTATTTTCTCATTTATGTCTCACATGCGAGGATGTTATTAATGTTTGTGACTATATGTGTGTTTGAGGAAATCACAGATTCTTTTAAGAATGGAAAACTCTGTGTTCAAATGGAACGTTAATTGTAGACGTAAATGAAAAAATAAATTTCTTGTAGCAAATCAGATAAAGAATAAATTCACATTTACAAGGAAAATACTGCCAACAAAGACTGAACTGCTACAAAACGTTAAATGTTGTGTGATGAAGTGCAAATTACATTTAAAAGGAATACTTTTTCCCTGCACAATTGCTGTGCTTTGGCTCAGCACAACAAACAAAGAGCTGGCAGCTGTTCAAGATGTTGAATTAGTGTTCAAAATTAGACAGGTGGCTATTTTGCTGTGCAGCAGCAGATCCAGGAGGCGAACTGGAAATGGCTCCCACACAAAAAGGTGGCCTTCCTTGCACGTCTTAATTAATGTACCTTTACTCTAACATGTACATTGTAATTCAAACTGCATTAATACTTATTTATATATTCAAATGACTGAGAATTAAGACCCCAAGCTGCAGTTCTACAAGGCTTTTAGCTCAATATTCCATTTTTACAAGCACACACACCATACTGTAAACTTTATCTGCCCTCCTCGGCCCATGCAGAGCAGGAATTTCCATTAAAAAGCTGCGATAATCCGATTGTACACGCAGCTGATGAGGGAAATCTTGCATCAAGAAAGATAAAAATACCAAGATTTTCATCAGAGAAGAGCAAAACACGCTTCAAGGAGAGTAAATAATGGACTTAAATCCCACAGGTGGACACAAACCAGATCAATCTCTGATGAACACATACAAAGGTTGTCTCCTATGGTAACCTCAACCATTG